>JBAMAX010001064.1:0-36668 GCA_037043745.1 Chymomyza amoena
CACAGATGACTTTGACAATAAGAAATATTGCATTGCTGTATACTTGGACATTGCGAATGCATTTGACAGAGTATGGCACAAAGGACTTCTACATAAGCTTAAAAATATCTTACCACTTAACATATTTAACATCTTTAAAAGCTATATAACTGACAGAAACTTCTTCATAAAACACGACGATGAATGCTCTGAAATCATAAAGACGACAGCGGGAGTACCTCAAGGCAGCGTACTTGGCCCCATATTATACCTGATATACACAGCTGACATACCTACGCCAACTACTCCGGGGACCATGATAGCAACATTTGCAGATATTGTCAGCTAATAACAGCGAGAAATTAGCAACAAAAACACTACAAAACACACTATCACTGACAACCCTTTGGTTCGAAAAATGGGGCATTGAGGTCAATAAAGACAAAACGCAACACGTTATATACACTAGGAGAAAATCTGCGAGACATCCAATAAAAATTAATGGAGAAGACATAATACTACGCCCGAGTGCAAAATACCTAGGGATCACGATTGACTCAAAACCCACATGGAAGCAACACATATTGAACAAAAGAAATGAAATGAAAAACAAATTCCGACAACTCTACTGTCTACTAGGAATCCAATCTAACCTAAGCTTACATAATAAACAAATAATATATAAATCAATAATAAGACCGATATGGACATATGGACTAGAAATATGGAGGACTACCAGCAAATCGAACCTACGACTAATACAAAGAAGTCAATCTAAGATGCTTAGAACAATTACAAATGCAGACTGGTACATAAGAAATTATGATATTCACCACGATCTTGACGTTGAAACAGTTACGGAAACATTAATGAAAAATAGCTGTAAACACACCATGCGACTATATAAAAATATAAAAATGAGACAAATACCTGAAATGGAACTCCAACCAAGACTTCTTAAGCGCAAAGCACCAACAGAACTAGCTCGCAACTTAATATAATTTCAATCAATACCACAAACATCTCTTCCATAATAACATTATCTTCTATAATAATAAACACTAAATCGCACTAAACTTTAAATATTAATGTACTCTTTCGAAGGAAAATTACATCGCAATTCCGAGCCCCCTATACTAATTACTTATTGTTAACTTAAACAGATTGTAATTTATAATGGAAATAAAAATAAAAAAATAAGTATAGGGAGCAAGTTTCAAGTTGATCGGTGAGGGGTGTGAAAGAAAACACGGTTAATCGAATGCGGAGAGTGGGAGTCCGCATTAAAAAAATTTCGATGTGGATTTGTTCATTAGAGCCACATAAGTCAGATTACCAAGTGGTGATTCCAGGTCCCTTGTTACCTTGATAACTTAGAGTCAAATATTGATGTAGTTAATAGGCAAGTTGAAAATGTATAATATATAGAAGAAGTAGTTGGAGACCCTCCAAAGGTACCTAAGGTATGATCAGGATGACTAGAGGAATCGATATATCCATGTCCGTCTATACGAATGCCAGAACAAACAGGGAAGGTAAGAGCTAGAGTATCCCAACTTTCAGATTGATTGTGCTATTATGTCAGGGAAAACAGGTCTACCTTATTTTTTTGATATCGGGTTATACTATATAAATTTGGATAATTTGTTTATTTTTGAAGATATCGTAACTTAATTTGCCATTCGGAGGTGATTTGGAGTTAACATAAACTGCACCAAATTTAAACAAATCGGATGAATATATCACAAAGCCCTCATAGGACAATTCGGTCAAAAAAGCGTGTTTGGCGCAAAATTAATTGTGTTTGTTTGCTTATGAAAATATTGTAACAAAATTTTGCAATCAAATCTCTTTTGGAGCTTTTAAATTATGCACTGGACTTCAATGCAATATCCTAGTCATCCGCGCCTGATTTTACTTTATAAAGTTTATACTTTTAAAACAAACGATTTGTTTTTGAAACATTATTAAATTTTATTAAAATCGGTTGTCTATATCACAAACCCGGTCGGACAAAAAGCGTTTTTCGTCCAAAATCTTTTTGCGTTTCGTTTGTTTAAAGTTTAAATTTGGGATGTGCAAGTTTTTAAGCGATTTACGATTGTCTGTATCGTAAAGCCCATTTTGAACCGATCGGAAAAAAAAAACTATTTCATTTCTCGTTTGATATTTGTTTGATTATGAAGTGGCGCGTAAATGAAGCTTGGTCGACAAAAGGATTGGTTTTACAAATTAAAACGCTTTGATTAGCCCAAACACTTAGGATGTGTCATAGGCGATATAAAACCATGAGAATCGCCGGCTCACACAACAGGGACTATAAAAATAAATAAGGTACATATTTGTCTAGAAATGACACCCGGAGTTGAAGAATTTTGCGTCACTTCAAGGCGAATTGGTGCAGAAAATTTTGTCTCAGACATGGCTGTGACACTTGTGCTTGTTTAACGCGAATTGTATCTTTACAGCGAGAACTTAATTTATTCAAACTGAGTGGAACGTGTGCTTCTGACGGTAATTACTGATACTCAGAGAAGTACTATTAAAGCACAGAATAATGTGAGCATGTGACATGAAACCAGAATCTTCACACGATGCGTGGTGCCGGGAATAATTCATCGAACTTGAAAAGTTCAATTTATGACGGGTAAGGGAATTGCAGAGTAAATTTATATACTAGTCGGTGGCGGTATGGAAAGTATAACTCGCGAGGAGAGCGCTATGCAAACGTTGTAATATGGTGCAGCCTAAGTAGACCGATGAGATCTGCAAGAAATGAAAGCATATTTGACTGGCACTGCATTTGATACGTCATATACTTACTTGAGAAACCATAAAAATATAATATAAACTCAACACTGCACAATGCAGTAGTATAATTTCAACTTGCAGGGTGACCGAAGTCCATTAGGTGCTTTGGCCGTGACGCTGGTGCACGCGGCATGCTAAATCACAAAATAGGCGTATTGCGTAGAAAATGCGTCTCAGTATAATTCGGACATTGCAGGACATTGGGTGCTCGGCGGACAAATGCCCTTGCAATGAACTTTTGCGTACAATCCTAACGCTGGAAAAGGCGTTCGTTTTTAAACGATTTCCTCGTCGGCTAAAAATAACCAACAGAAGCTCATTGCGACTATAGAGTCCTTCGTTGCTTCTATTCAGATGTTGCTTTTATTTAATATTATCCAGCGCACGCACCCGTAGCCAAACATATATTTACATATAATACCATATGACATCCATTGTGATTAATCGATGTGGCATCATCGCTTCGATGGCACGATGTTATCGATGTGTCGTGTTTAGCAGCTGCAGTGTTGAGAGGCGCCCAACATATCCAAAACGAGTAAACTTTTGAATTAATTTCCCATAAGGTAAAGTGTTATTAATAATGCGCATTTATTTCCTCATTTATTACTTATTTGATGGATTTGACAGAGCGATTACAAGTAGAAACTATAATTTTGGATATGTTTGTAAAAATGTTTTAAGCTGCATCAAAAAAATTCAATTTGGCAGTTTGTATTTGAACCATATTTATTTATTATGCGCTGCTCCTTATTGTACTAAGGGTTTATTAAGTTTGTGGAAGCCGAAAATGTATGTAAAATGCAGTAGGAGTCGAAAACCCCCCAAAGTTAGCTAAAATATAATCATCCTGAGTTGGTGTAGTTGATAATGCCATGTTCATCTGTCTGTCTATTCATTTGTCTGACTGTTTGAACGCATAAATCTCAGATATGGTAAAAGCAACCAAAAGTAAAAAAACGTTTTTGGTTTAAAATTCGTCGTTTTTCGTGTTTTCAAAAAGATATCGCTACCAAAATTTGCAGCTGTCGAAATGAGAAGTATTTTGCTTTGTTTACTTAAATAAACGCATTAACGCCACTAAAATTAATTTTGTATTATTTTTTAATGTTTTAAAAAAATTTAGATGTGCTCAATTCAACGAATCAAGGTTAACTTTCATTATATATTTTTATAACAAAAAATGTACATTAAAATTGTGTGTACTTGCAAAAGCAAAACGAGTGGATTGAAAGTAAGGTGCTCTGGATTTACACAAAACAGAACTTGGAAATGTGTATCGTGATAAGATAATTTTATTTATGGATGGCTTAAAATATGTATATAAAAAAAATTGTAGTACAAAATTGGTAAATAAATTAAAAATATTTGTCTCTCAGAAAGATGTTGGCAGAAAGAAAAATTAAATTAATAAAGTGGATGTTCGAAAACTTGTGGTAACTCTACAGTGAACTATCGATAGCTGACCAGTTGGTCAGCTGGCAATTTGCGTGGAATTTGGCGCACTTTTTAAACCTACAACAATGAGCCGATTTTTTGTAGTTAATTGTAATAATAAATTTTTGAAGGGGCAAAAAATGCCAAATGTTGGTAAATTTGCAAGCACCAACGATGTCAACTACAGGAAATACGACTGTAAGAAAGAAATGTATCTGTTTCAGCGATGATAATTAACTGCATGACCAAAACAATTGTGAAACGCTTATGGAGAAAAAAAACAAACAACAACTCAATAAAGGGGAATATAGCAGAGAAGTAACTGAAGGTGACTCTGGAACTGCTGCTCTAAATAGTTTGTTGACTAAAATAATATAAAAACATAGAGTTGCTGAAAATTTTTACGATGTGTGTTCAAAAAGAATCGCAGATTTTTGAATTTTCGCGGGTTACGTATATTCCAATTTAGATTTTGTTTGTGGCGTTATGTTGGTACTCATGTACCTCTCACTTATGCCGACAAGCTCGGCCATTTTGAATGTTCACTTAATTGTTGACAGCTGCTTTGCTTGCACGTGTTTTGGCTCGTCTTCGATTTTTACCTATTCAAAAAAATGGATTAAACAACCTGTAAAATTTTGTGTGAAAAACGAATTAAACTGCGCGGATGGATTGCAAATGTTGACTGTGGCATACGGAGAAGCTACCTTGGACCGAAGCAACGTTTATCGGTGGTACAAAATGCTCTCAGAAGGGCGAGAAGATGTGAACGACGAAGATCGTGCCGGACACCCGAGCACTTCAACAACAGACGAAAAAATCGATGAAGTGAATAAAATGGTATTGGCCAATCGTCGAATCACCGTTAGAGAAGTTTCTGAGGACCTAGACATATCGATTGGCTCGTGCCATTCGATTTTTATCAATGATTTGGTCATGAGACGGGTCCCCGCGAAATTCGTACCAAAATTGCTCAATTTCGACCAAAAACAGCATCGCATGAACATTGCTAATGAGATGTTGGACTCTGTCCGCGACGACTCAAATTTGCTCCAGAGGGTCATAACTGGTGACGAAACGTGGGTTTATGGTTATGACGTGGAAACCAAAGCTCAATCATCTCAATGGAAGCTGCCGCACGAACCAAGACCGAAAAAAGCGCGCCAAGTTCGGTCGAATGTAAAAGTTTTGCTTACAGTTTTCTTCGATCGCAGGGGCGTGGTGCATCATGAGCTCTTGCCACAGGGTAGAACGATCAATAAGGAATATTACCTGCAAGTTATGCGCAATTTGCGCAAAGCATTCCGGCAGAAACGTCCGGATTTGTGGAAGAAGAAAAATTGTCTTTTGCACCACGATAACGCCCCTGCTCACACATCGTTGCTTGTGCGCGACTTTTTGGCCTAAAAAAAGACACTAATGATGCCGCCGCCACTGTATTCTCCAGATCTGGCCCTCTGTGACTTTTTCTTGTTCCCTAAACTGAAGAGGCCCATGAAAGGACGAAAAAAAAATCGAAGACGAGGCAAAACACGTGCCAGCAAAGCAGCTGTCGAGTGTACATTCAAAATGGCCGAGCTTGTCGGCAAAAGTGAAAGACGTGAGTACCAACATAACGCCACAAAAAATCGCCATCGAAATTCGAATATATACGTAACCCGCGAAAATTCAAAAATCTGCGATAATTTTGGAACACACCACGTATTGTATACTTATAAAATTAAAATGCAAGCTACAAATAGCTTAATTTTTTACTACGTTGCCATTTTTAAAAGACGGCTGCTGTATGATGTCGCTTCCATTTAAATTCAGCGCCATATAAACAAACATAAACAACACAGCTGCTTCTGGTCTAAATGAAAACGATTCGAAAACGACTCGAACTCAGTCGAAATTTGAAACACCATTTGTCAAAATGCACTCGTTATGACTTTTCAAAACGAGTCGAAATCTAGAACAGGCCTGCTTGATTGTTTTTCATAGTTCCCAACCACTGAAACAAAATTTCATCCGCATGGGTTGACTATATTATATAGCTTCCGTAAGGTCGATCGGTAAAAAAAAACATTTGTCTACGAAATTTGTTGTGTTACGTTTATTTATGAAAACAAATTCGGTAATTGATAACTTCTTAGAGTCTCCCAGCACTGTACAGAATTTGATCGAGATCGGTTGAATATGTAAATGGCTGTGTTTCAACTTCTACTCAACCCAAATGCCTTTCTACTTTTTAGGTGCCGAATTTTTGAGCAAATATTGCGATGAGTTGACTTTACTGATTGTAGATATAAATAATAATTTTTGAGCTTAAAACAAAATCGCAAAAAGTTCTAGGTTCTCGAACATATAATAAGTCAATGTTATTCTAGCTGCGAATTTCATTCTTAAAATTTTGATAATATTTACAATTTTAAGAGTTTTCGACGATGGTATTTGGTTTTATTAAATTTATTATATCTACAATGGCCTATTAATTTGGTAGCAATAATATTGAAAAAAAATCTACGCTTTTCTACCCAATAATTTTGAGACTAAAAATTGAAGGATTTAAGCTTAAGCAAAATACTCACATGCCTTTCTTGTGACATTCCCGGTATTCAAAACTATTCTCCACTTTTTAATCTTTCTTTAATTAGGAAATCTTTAACTTAACCTAGCTTTAAAAAAAAATATTGTTTTGTGCGATATGAACTATGACTGATACTTTTTTCAACCGGCTGCTTTGCGCAGCCTTCGACGTATTAACGCCTCCAGAGTCCAACAGAATGCGGCCACAAAGGACATCATGTTGAGGCAATGCAATGTTACGGAGTAGTCGTAACGATCCCGTACAAGACCTGCAAAAGAGAACTGCACTTAGCAAAGAGAGCATATCGCTTAAATGATCCCAAACGCACCAACAAAAGGACCTGCTATGAGCGTAAACAGGCCTGAGATGAGCAACTGCAGTCCCGACGCACCTGGTAAGCGATTAAGTGGAACATAGCTTGGTATGATAAGTGGCCAGAATATGGTGCGTATACCCTTGTTAAGCCCAATCCACACAAAAGAGATTAAGATGATTGTATAGGAGCGAGTACAGGCAACCACTGTTCGTCCTAGCGCGATGCCCACAACACCTATTAGAAAGAATACCCGATTATCCCAAGACAAGTGCTCGGTAATAAATGGCACCAAAAAGCGCATGGTTATATCCAGTCCAGCCAGCAGTGACATGGCCAATGTGATCTGCGATGTGTTGAACCCAAAGTCGTCCAAGATGAATGGTGTCAATATGGAAAAGTTGAGCTCACCGAAGTTAATGATGGTCAGTCCTACCACTAGGTTAACATATGTAAAGTCGCGCAGCATATCCAAGTCAAAGAAGGTTACAACCTTTTGCAGGAAGCTAACTGACTTTGTGGAAGAGTCTAGGGGTTCCTCGTCTTTTTGCTTTTCAAAGTTTTCCAATGTTTTGGCATTGTTATTCTCCGCTGTGAAGGACTTGTCATCATCTTCGTTGGCAATGCGTCCGTATAGAGCGCGTTCCTCTGCGCAAGTGCAGCAGAATTTACTTTCCGTATTGCCCGTCACCGAGAGCCGTCGTAGACTATTGCGAGTCTCATCACGCTCGCGCTTAAAGTTGTTGGGTTTTAGAAACTCGTCCGGCTGTAGCTCCTCTTCGGATATGACCTTGTTCAGTCGCTGCGTGAGCTCAAGATCTTTAGAACTGGATACAGTTCTGAAGCGCAAACGGCCGCCGCCTGAAGTAAGTGATAGTTTGGACCCGTACCAGCCATCATTGGCACGTGACAGCATAGGCGTGCCCGGCTCAGTGATCTCGTAACCCGGTCGCTGCACGTCATCATCCTGATAAAGATACTGACTGGAGAAAATGCTTGTCTCACGTTTTTGCTTAAGTGCGCAATATGCGCATACAGGTTCAGGCTGCTCCTCACCAGTCACGTCCGATGTGGGGCCTACGGCCACATGATAGCGTACTGGTTGATAGATGAGTGCACAGACCAGCGCATGTAGAGATATTGCAGCGAATAGTAAAACCGTGCCCTGCACAGTAAATACAGTCAGCATAAAGGTGACCAAGTGTGGCAGAAATATGGGACCCAAGCCTGTAATGGTCCATGAGAAGCCAGCAGCACGTCTTCGCTTTTGCTGGAAATAAGTGTTGATGGCCAGCGAGGAGGCTGACACGCTGATGCCCATGCCAAAGCCTTCAATGATCAGAAACAATATTTTTCAATTATGGCGTTGTGATAGAAACCCCAAACACCACCCTTCCTTACCATAGAGCAGTGCATAGGCAAACATGTAGCCTATGAAGGTCTCACAAAACGCAGTCATAACAATGCCTGAAAAGATGAGTAGCGCACCAGCAATGCCCACCTGACGAAACGTAAAACGCCGAAACATAGGTCCATTTAATAGGCCTGTGCAAGCTGATACCGCCGGATTGCAGTTGATAATGGTGGTTATCTCTGAACTGGACATGCCCAAAAATGTGAGACGCTCCCGAAACATAAAGCCAAACTGCTGCAGGCATGGATAAATTGACAGCTGCATGAAATGACACAATTGACATAGGTGTTTCCCTGGAGATATATGAATATATAAGACTTACGTTGGATATGCCTGCTGCTATGCATACTACCCAGGCCCAGCCAGCATCAGGCGCTATAAAGTTCTCGCCAAGATCGCTTTTGTCATTTCTATTGTAATACATGGAACGTGTGTCTCTTTTGGGTATGCTTATGCCAACCTTGGGCAAGGGTAATGTAGTATCCTTATATACCTTATTATTTTTATCCATGGGCTGCTAACCAAATTACAGTTAATAAAAAAAAAGAAATAAATTATAATTATCATTGATTTTAAATTGCTTAAGCTTAATGTTACGAAAAGAGAGAGAGAGAGCGCTATTGCAAATTTTTGACATCTGACGTCACGATTCGTTGTAAGCCCCGACACAATTCACCTTAACAAAAACTATATCATGCCTACATCAAGAACTTAAATCGGCATAGGATGAACTATAATTACATGGGTCTTACGACGCCACACCGGAATATATAGATCAGTGTGGTGAGAAAAGTTCGATGCTCTTTTATTTTGGCTCGTTCAAGGTTAAGGCAGAGCGTTTGGCAACCGAAATCTTTGGCACGCTTAAAAACAACAAAAAAAAATATTTATGTATATAGAAAAATCTTAGGCCGTCAGCGTGGACATCTTATCAGCGTCGTCACATGACAAGCTCAGACCTATCCAGACGCTCACGCAAAGCGTCAATTCCAAAACGGAACCCGAATAGAAGTGCGCAAATTGTGTTTTGTTTGTGTAAATGTGAATCATTCGAATCATTGTGCTAGGTATAGGTATACAGCATAGCCTATTTGTTACCCAAGGACAAAGGTAGATCTTGCACTTGGTTTTAGAATCAAACTGTGGATGATTCCTTTGGTGTGGGTCTAGAAGTTCATTTTGATTTACGAAAAAATTAGATAGAATAGAATAAATTTAAATTTATTGCCTATAATGCTAAAACTTTGGATATAGAAAAAAGGTAATAAAAATGTGGTATCCTCTTATACCTCTAAAGTCAATGCTGACTTGCTTGTCACCGGCTTAATTTTCAAACTGTAAGGAACAAGATCCTAAATATGATTTTTGATGGTCCATTCTACTACTCCACTTCTCGACTCCATGATTGATGATGAAATTTATTAAGCTACAACAAAATTTAATTCAAAAAAATGGCGGACGTAAAGTCGGGCGCGGACGACTTTAGGATACCCTGTACCACTAGCTTGTAATAAAGTCCGATTTCTTCACAAAAAACCAAAAACAGAAGAATTTTTAAGCAAAAATTTTTTTTTGACCGATCGTTCCTATGGGAGCTATATGATATAGTCAACCGATTTCAATAAAATTTGACACGGTGCTTAAATACCTTAAAAAAGATATGAACGCCAAAGTTATTTCAAATATCTTTACAAACAAACAAAACACATCGAATTTTGTATAAAAAACGTGTTTTTGGACCGATTGGTCCTATGGGAGCTATATGATCTAGTCAAACGATTTGGATTAAATTTGGTACAGTGCTTAGGAACTATAAAATACTCACGAATGTCAAATTTGGTCCCAATATCTTAACAAACAAACGAAACACAACAAATTTTGTTAAAAAATCGATGTTTTGGAAGATCGGACCTATGGGAGCTATATGATATAGTCCACCGATTTTGTTCAAATTTGGCACATTGCTTAAGTGGTCTAAAAAATTTCCAAACGCCAAATCTGGTTAGGATATCTTTATTAAAAACGAAATATAGCCAATTTTTCTTTAAAAAAGTTATTTTGGCCGATCGGTCCTATGGGAGCTATATGATATAGTCAACCGATTTTGATCAAATTTGGTACAGTGATTGGGAACTATAAAAAACTTTCGATTGCCAAATTTCGTTACGATATCTTCATAAACAAACGAATTATTCATCTAAAACGCTTTTTTTTTTCGAGGTCGTCTCAAACACCCCCATGGGAGCTATATAATTTATCCCCGATATCAAAAAAATAAAATAAACTTGCCTCCTATGGAATAATATGGGATCTAATGTGAAAGTTTGGTAACTCTAGCTCTTACCATCTCTGAGATCTAGGCGTTCACACGGACGGACGGACGGACGGACAGACGGACAGACGGACAGACGGACATGGGTATATCGACTTCTCTATTCACCCTGATCATATTTTAGGTAACTTTGGGGTGTCTCCGACGTCTCCTTCTATATGTTACATACATTTTCGGCTTGCACAAACTTAATATACCCTTGGACCATACGGTACAGGGTATAAACATTAACATTTATACTTTTTGTGATGACCAGCTCTTTGTGATCCTCATCTTTAATTTGCAAATTCGTTGAGTTTTTTTATACCCTGTACCGTATGGTACCAAGGGTATATTAAGTTTGTGCAAGCCGAAAATGTATGTAACATATAGAAGGAGACGTCGGAGACACCCCAAAGTTACCTAAAATATGATCAGGGTGAATAGAGAAGTCGATATACCCATGTCCGTCTGTCCGTCCGTCCGTCCGTCCGTGTGAACGCCTAGATCTCAGAGATGGTAAGAGCTAGAGTTACCAAACTTTCACATTAGATCCCATATTATTCTATAGGAGGCAAGTTTATTTTATATTTTTGATATCGGGGATAAATTATATAGCTCCCATGGGGGTGTTTGAGACGACCTCGACAAAAAAAAAGCGTTTTAGATGAATAATTCGTTTGTTTATGAAGATATCGTAACCAAATTTGGTATTCGAAAGTTTTTTATAGTTCCCAATCACTGTACCAAATTTGAAATCGGTTGACTATATCATATAGTTCCCATAGGTCCGATATTCCAAAAAATCGATTTTTTAACAAAATTTGTTGTGTTTCGTTTGTTTGTTAAGATATTGGGACCAAATTTGACATTCGTGAGTATTTTATAGTTCCTAAGCACTGTAGCAAATTTAATCCAAATCGTTTGACTATATCATATAGCTCCCATAGGACCAATCGGTCCAAAAACACGTTTTTTATACAAAATTCGATGTGTTTTGTTTGTTTATAAAGATATTTGAAATAAATTTGGCATTCATATCTTTTTTAAGGTATTTAAGCACTGTGTCAAATTTTATTGAAATCGGTTGACTATATCATATAGCTCCCATAGGAACGATCGGTCAAAAAAAAATTTTTGCTTAAAAATTCTTCTGTTTTTGGTTTTTTGTGAAGAAATCGGACTTTATTACAAGCTAGTGGTACAGGGTATCCTAAAGTCGTCCGCGCCCGACTTTACGTCCTCCATTTTTTTATTTGTGTAAGTTTTTTCTACCTCAGGATCAGTTTGCTGATATGGATTAACAAACGGATAGGAACACGTATCTCTTAATGGAGATCAAATAGTAGTACACTTACACAGGTTTAATACATACATATATCATTTAGATTTAGATATGATTCAGAATATGATTAATTGATGCGGTACAGGATGCGGAGACCATACTATAAAACAATGAATAATCTACGACAAGTTATAGTTTCTTTTATTATGGAGAAAAACACATCCGCTATATCAGTGTCCAAAAAAGTGTTTTTTATGAAGTTTTTCGGATTTTGCTGTTAAAAAGAAAAAGGAGCTTAAGCTCAAATACAATATCATCAATCGGTGACATACATCCTCTATCGGATGTATAGTTACCTTAAAATCATTTATTATTTTTGTGAGTTCGAGAGAACTCTTTAAGTCCATACCGCATCGCTAAATAAAATACTAAGCTAAATCGTTATAGACACATAATTGAAATTATTTTAAAAGCTCTTTATATGGCCATAGAAACATGTTTTTATTTTTTTTTTTTTAATTATTTTATTCTCTTTACCCCTTATAATTGTACGTAAGGGGTAAGGGGTATCAAAAGTTTCGCAGCAAGTTATAAAAATCGATTAGAAAGCATTGAAAACCCTTTACGAGAAATAATTTTGAATACGTTTTGAATAACACTAGTCGATAAATTTTACACTTTTTTTCTTCAGAGATCAGACTTATATTTTACGTTAGGGCAATGTTTCAGCATTCCAAATCCATTTTTTTATTTTCTCATAGCTTGTTTTTTTCTTGGACTATTTTAGTGAAAAGGAACCTTTTTCATAAAATGGTTGCACATGTGATGTCAAAAAATCTGTTTTAATTCGAATTTTTTCAAATATGCCATTTAAGCATTATTGCCATAAAATTGTCTATTTATTGATTTCTTTGTTTTATTATGATTTTCACTTGTTTAACTCGAAAAATCAGCTTTTGTTTCGTACTTGTTTAACTTAAATAAAAAACATCGTTCTTTCTCTTTAAGAATAAAATCATTTTTGTTAAATTTTGCACTCTATTCCAATTCTAGATGATAGTCATCGTTGAGCATATTAATTTTAAATGTTTGAAAATAACAATTAAGTCCCAAAAATACAGTATCAAAAAGATTTAAAAACAAATAATGTGTAGTAATTAAATTCTCTTTCCAAAGATAGAGTTTTTACCAATATCACATATGTTAGTCTCATTTCCGTTTTAATATTTGCTAAATAAACCGCTGCACATTGGGCCAGAAAGCCAAATTTTTGGCATGAATTCGAAAAATAAAGTTACAGACATGAAATTTGGTATAATTGATTGTAACGACACATATAAGAACTTAGATAAATTACAGACTGATCCGACCACGCCTACTCCTACCGCCCATATTAGTTGAATTTTTGCTAGTTCCGATTTTTTTTTTTCTAATTCACTATTAATGACGCGATTTATAAAAATGGCTTAGAACATAGTTTTATTTATGCCAATTTACATATTAGTTTAAAAATTATATAAACAATACTAATAAAGCAATATGTAATCAATTTTTAACACTCGTTTTCCACATACAATTCAGACGAAAAGACATTTTTATTTTCGTCTTCAGAATGGTCAGTGTCATCATCTATGGAATATCACTGTCACTATTATTTAATATATAATTATCACAATTTTTTGTAAGGCTTTGCGGTTCTAAGAGATCAATTACATACATAATATGGTTTTTTTTTGCTTTGAGCCTATCTTTTGTTTGGAAATTAGCTTGATATAAGAGGATCAGAGGAATCCATTGCTCGCTGAAAAAAATCAGTCATGTTAATTATTCTCGTTCCTACATTTGGATTTGGCTTTTATTACTCTATTGCAAGTTACATTAATATCGGAAAATCGGCTTTTGTGAAGCATGTTCCCGCTTGTTGCAATATTGGCTTTTTGTAATCAAGTTTTCGAGCAAAAACGCCAAAGACTCATTGGGCGTTGTGGGTACTAGCACCGAAACAAAAAGGGTTTTCCTTACTCGATTTAAGTCATTTGAAGCAAGCTAAGTATTTCTCAATATTAAGGTCATTTCTTTTTCGTTTGATTTTTTGGCCGAAACTACAGCAGCGTGCACGGGAAGTCGTGTGTAGTAGCCTTAAGTTGCAGTCTTGAAGTTGATCAAACATTCTGCGCGAAACATCAGACGCCTTTCGGCTATTGTCATTCCTGATATTGAGCAGCGTTGCATAGCAGAACTAAACCTTAGCTACAAATTGGCAATACCCGAAAAGCCGCAAAAAGGGTAAATTAGAAAATATTGTATACCTTAATGTTATATTAACACTTTTTTGCAGACGATTGCAGAAAGTTAGTTTTTGTTCCATAATAGACGTGCAAGTTGGTTAAGTTTTTTTTAATTTAGGACAACACAAAGCCATACACATATATAACAAATTAACAAATATAGTAAAACACCTTTTTAACTAAAAATTCTACATACCAGTGCCTTAATTTTCCATTATTAATAGAAACTTATTATTAACTATTATTAAATATAAAGGGTGATTCATTAAGACCTTTTTTTTTCAATAGGGATTTTCGTGTCGATCACGCGTGATCCATGACAGCTGTCAAAGGCAAAGTTGTTCAGTATTCATTGGCAAATCATCATAGAAAGCCGAATGATCTTCCTGCAAGTTGCCGTTTTAGTGAATAGGCTCTTGGTAAGATCGATGAAAATCCGTTGTTTTCGACCAAAATTTTGTTCAGTGATGAGGCCCAATTTTGACTCCACGGTGAATAAGCAAAATCGCCGTATTTGGGGAGAAGATCAACCCGAGGAGGTTCACCAGCTGCCATTATATTCAAGAAAAACAACGGTTTGGTGCGGTCTGTGGGCTGGTGGCCAATGATTGTCCGTATTTTTTTAAAAATGAGCAAGGTGCGAACGTTACCATCAATGGCGCACGTTATCGGACCATGTTAACGGACTTTTTGCTGTCTGAAACTGTTGCCCGTGATCTCGACGACATTTGGTTCCAACAGGATGACGCTCCGGTTCACATTGCCAATGAAACAATGGCTCTATTGCGAGGTCAATTTGGTGAGAGATTAATTTCACGTACGGGACCCGTACCTTGGCCGCCAAGATCGTGGGATATCACACCGCTCGACTTTTTTCTTTGGGGTCACGTAAAGTCAACAGTTTACGTGGACAAACCAGCAACGATTGAGGCCTTGGAAGCCAACATTACTCGTGTTATTGGCCAAATACCAGTGGAAATGCTTGAACGAGTCATGGAAAATTGGACCTTCAGGATGGACCATTTAAAACGCAGTTGCGGCCAACATTTGAACGAGATTATTTTTAAAAAATAAATGCCATAAAATATTCTTTCGAAATCATAAATAAAGATCCCATCATTCCTTTAAAATTTGGATTTGCCAAATCATTAAAAAAAAAGTCTTAATGAATCACCCGTTACAAGCGCGCAAAGTTAACAAAAATTTTCTCGCCGTTTTTTATGGTACGCGCAGCTGATCGAACATGTAACTTTGAAGGGCTACCAAAACCATCAGGGTTGCAATGAAATCAATAATATTTGTGAATTTTTTATATTTTTTATTTTTTATTGTGCACAACAAAATGGCAATGTTAAAAAACGATTTTGTTTCCATGAATTTTTTGACTTTATGCCGAAAAATCGGTTTTCTGGCCCAATGTGCGCTGGAATCATCTACTTCAAAAAATGCTTCGAAACTGTTGCACTATTGCAGTGTTACGCGATCAAAAAACTATAGCAATCAATCGCATGCAAAAATAATATTCAATATTCCAATAGGCCTCGGTTGAAAAACACAGAAAAATCGGAACCAGATGTAAATATTTTTCGGATAAACGATTAAATAGGAAATACAAAAATGCTAATATGGCGACACTTATGACCTTCTTGAGGACGGCTTAAGCGGTTATTAAAAAATGCATAGTTTGAGTTATCGAGAATATTTTATATTATGCACATTTAATAAAAATTGATTTCTACACTTAAACCTGGCATTATATGAAAGTACATATTTTATTGATGTCACTTGATGGGGCTTTAGTTATAGTTGTGAGGACAAGATAAAAATGTAGCTCAACACTTGCCTCAAAGGCAAACAATTATCCCATCAACAGATACAAGTAATGATAGCAGCGTAAAAACAAATAAAACTTGTTATTGTGATTAGTGATTGATAAGATTGCAAATATTTATGTGCTAATAAAGGGCAAAAGAATGATATGTGGAATCTGAAACTATTAGAGACCCCCTTTACGAATTTTCTATCTTTCTCTCTCCCGGGCTTGGCTGCTCGTTGGCCCCAGGTGTGTGAGATAGATGCAGTATCAATTGATGCATGAGCATTGACATTGTTCGCCTTAAAAAATATAAAAAATAAAACTCTTATCAGAGCGTTATATATGACTGATAAGCCAGTTTATAAAATATATTAAACTAGTATAACGCATAATTCACTATATTCCCTATTCCAGTTCCTATACGAAATATATTTCCTACGAAAATGCTCTTCTGAACATAACCTTGATTACATTTTTTCTTATCAAAAACTACTATCAATTAATAACTTTATGTAATGCTAACGAGCTCCACAAAGAACCAGTGATGCCTTTGACAAATGATTATGCACCTTTGACTCACCTTAAAAGTAAAATGTGTAACCACCACGCAAAAAAAAAAATTTGCACTAATTTGGCTAAGGAAAAAATAGCCTTTTGCTTGATTATATATTGTTTAGTTTGGTGTATATATGTATTTTATTTTTAAATATGCACTCACAACCATTTTGGCATTGCCTTTTAATTATTTACAATGTCTCTTAATTGAAAAAACAAACGCATAGATTGCAATCAAGTTCAAGTTTACATTTTCTGCACTGCACCTTTTGTCTCAGACTCTGAGTATTTTAAAATAATTCTTGCAAGTAAACTGTTAACTGTTAAAAAACGAGCACTTCACTTGCTAAAAACTTTTAAAAAATATAATACTCAGTAAAAAAAGAAATCGCGCCAGAACTCACAAAATATCGGATCGACGCCGTTTCTCACTCGGACTCCTAAAACAAAAAAATCTCTACACAATACCCAATCGAGACGCCCAAAACGCCCCAAACAGCTGTAAGTGCGCACAGCAACTAAACTGATGCGAAATCAGCCCCAACATTTCCGAACCCCAAAGCTCCACCAGAGCAAGTGTGCTATTCCGGCAAGTAAGACCTAGCGCTGTTAACCAATTGCTGGGGGCTGTTAGCATTCTACATTCTATTAACAGAGCTCTGTTAACTTTGAAGAATAGAGGCAGTTTGACGAAATCTTAACGCGTGTGCTTGTGAGAGTTCTTGAAATCTGTATTACTACAACCGGAAAATATAAATATAATGCCATACAATATTTAATCGAACTATTAAGTTAAAAGTAACTATTGCATAATTTTTGCTAGTTTATAAACTATTTATATTGCATCTATAATTCCGCACTAATCAGCTCAAAGAACAATTGTTTGTAAGTTATCATCGAAACAATCTATCACACTGCCAGAAAAAATTCAATAATTTATAATTGAGAACAATCGTTGTCTAAAGTGCGTTAAGTGCGAACTTTATAAAACTGAGGCATTTCAATTATATTTTATTCATACTATGAGATGTTTTTTTACGACAGTTTAAACAAAAAACGAGAATTTCAGTAATAATATTATTTATCCTTGTATATATCAATAGATACTATGCATGATTGCACGTTAGCTAAAAAATATCGCTTGACCCTTGCGAGATCCGCCCGCTAACCCTAGACATCCGATATCCCAACAACAACATCCCACTTCCATAGTTTTTAAGAACTTGAAAATGCCGCAAGGTAGTAAAAAATAAAGGTAACGGGCAAGTATGTAATGAGATGTAATTGGTGGCAGAAGGTGGTTTATCTATATAAGTTGAAATATCGGATTTGGTATGTTTGCTCTTCATGTCGTTTGTTGTAAAAAGTAAAACCTACAATTCTGCATATCTTTATGAGTTGAAGACTTGTTAACTTACCACTACACTCAAATTTCTAATTACAAATACAGTTAAATGCAGTTTAAAAAAATGGCGTACGTAAAGTCGGGAGTGGACGACTTTGGGATACCCTGTACCACTAGCTTGCAATAAAATCCGGTTCCTTCACAAAAAACCAAAAACAGAAGAATTTTTAAGGAACAAATTTTTTTTTACCGATCGTTCCTATGTTAGCTATATAATATAGTCAACCGATTTCAATAAAATTTGACACAGTGCTTAAATATCTTAAAAAAGATATGAATGCCGAATTTAGTTCAAATATCGTTACAAACAAACGAACACATCGAATTTTGATTAAAAAACGTTTTTTGGACCGATTGGTCCTATAGGAGCTATATGATATAGTCAACCGATTTGGATTAAATTTCGTACAGTGCTTAGGAACTATAAAATACTCACGAATGCCAAATTTGGTCCCAATATCTTAACAAACAAACGAAAAACAACAAATTTTGTTCAAAAATAGATTTTTTGGAAGATCTGCCCTATGATATAGTCAACCGATTTTGTTCAAATTTGGCACAGTGCTCTAAAAAATTTCCAAACGCCAAATCTGGTTACGATATCTATATTAAAAAACGAAATATAGCGAATTTTGCTTTAAAAAAATTATTTTGGCCGATCGGTCCTATGGGAGCTATATGATATAGTCAACCGATTTTGTTCAAATTTGGTACAATGCTTGGGAACTATAAACTTTCGAATGCCAAATTTGGTTACGATATCTTCATGAACAAACGAATTATCCGTCTAAATCATTTTTTTTTGCCGAGGTCGTCTCAAACACCCATATGGGGGCTATATAATTTATCCCCGATATCAAAAAAATAAAATAAACTTGTCTCCTATGGAATAATATGGGATCTAATGTGAAAGTTTGGTTACTCTAGCTCTTACCATCTCTGAGAATTATGCGTTCAAACGGACAGACGGACGGACATACGGAGATACCCCAAAGTTCTTAAAATATAATCAGGGTGAATAGAGAATACCCATATCGACACCCATATCGACTTCTCTATTCACCCTGATTATATTTTAAGTAACTTTGGGGTATCTCCGACGTCGCCTTCTATATGTTACACACATTTTCGGCTTGCACAATCTTAATATACCCTTTGTACCACACGGTACAGGGTATAAACATCTGTATTTATTCGTCAAAATCAATTTCGTCGCCTTCAAGTAAGTTACAACAATACACTTATACCAGATGTTCCAATCTTCAAAACAGTTGTTAAAATCGATTTCCGGGATGGCCTTCGCTGTCTGAGCGACTTTCACACGATATTCGCTCAATTGATCGGTTGTTTCGGGGTCGCAAGTCTTTTCTCCATTTCGTCTTGTGAGTCAGTCAGAGTTGGCGATTTTCATTCTTTGGCTCATTCTAAGCAACTTTACCTAAAAAACTATGGGTCTAAAATGATTTTCAAGTCTGCCACTTTTTAAAAATAAATTTTTTTTCAAAATATTCCTAAATCGACCTAGACATTGCATTGAAGCCAAATGTTTATTTAGGAATTTTTGCTGGCGAGGAATCCATTTTTGATATCTATTTTCAATTTTGAACGCCGCCAGAGGGCTCTTTCATGTATTGTTTTTTTATTATTTTATATTTTTTTTAAATTTACGAATATGAAATTTTATGAATATTTTTTTACTATATTATTTATATTTTTACTTTTTATATATCTCCTAAATTTTAAATTTGGTTCCAATCTCTTTACAAACAAATGAAACACAACGAATTTTGTTTAAAAACAAACACTTTTTGACCGATTGGTCCTATAAAAGCTTATGATATAGTCAACCGATTCTGATCAAATTTGCTTGGGCTCCCTAAAAAACTTCTATATTTCAAATTTGGTTCCAAGCTCTTTACAATAAAACAAAAAAACAAGGGATTTTGTACAGAAAAACGTTTTTTTGGCCGATCGGTTCTATGGGAGATTTTTGAATATTTTGAAAAAAAAAAACCTATTTCGAAAAAGTAGCAGACTCGAAAATCATTTTAGACTCATAGTTTCTTAGGAAAAGTTCTTAGAATAACTCAAAAAATCAAAATTGCCGTGAGCCTTTGTACCGAAAAAAATTGACCCACCATAATAATAATAATACCCCTCGTACCTATAATTTTTTTTTTTCAAAATTTTCATTTTTAACTTTTCAAAAAAAAAATATATTAGGTTGTCAAAAAAGTCTTGCGGTATTTTTATTGAATTTTCAATTGTTCATAAAATTGGTTATAATAATGCGATTTAAGTCAAATATGCGCCGTTTTGTTCGATGACGAGTTCCCAACGAGATGCCAACTTCATAATGCCCCTCTTATGGAAGCTCGCTTCCCTATTGCCAAAAAACTCGTAGAGCCAATTTTCACAGGACTCTCTTGTGGACAACTTCCGATTACCAAGCGCGTTCGTCATGGACAGAAATAGGTGGTAATCACTTGGTGCGAGATCCGGACTATACGGTGGATGCAAAAGAACCTCCCATCCGAGCTCCCGGAGCTTCTGGCGCGTCAATAAAGATGTGTGTGGCCTGGCGTTGTCCTGATGGAAGACAATTCGGCCTCTGTTGATCAAAGATGGCCTCTTCTGCATGAGTGCTGCATTCAAGCTGTCCAGTTGTTGGCAGTACAGGTCCGAATTGAGCGTTTGGCCATAGGGGAGCAGCTCATAGTGGATGATTCCCTGCCAATCCCACCAAACACACAGAAGAACCTTCCTGGCCGTCAATCTAGGCTTGGCCACCGTCTGGGCAGCTTCCCCGCTTTTCGACCACGACCGTTTACGCTTCACGTTGTCGTAAGTGACCCACTTTTTATCGCCAGTCACCATCCGCTTCAAAAACGGGTCGATTTTGTTGCGATTCAGAAGCGATTCGCATGCATCCATACGGTCAAAAATGTTTTTTTGCGTCAAGTCATGTGACACCCATACATCGAGCTTCTTTTTCAATCCAAGCTTCTTCAAATGGTTTATAACGGTTTGATGACTCATGCCCAGCTCTTGGCCGATGCTACGGCTGCTACTATGCCGGTCTCTTTCGATCAATTCAGCGATTTTATCACAATTTTCGACAACAGGCCTTCCGGACCGTGGCGCATCTTCGATCACCTCTGCACCAGAACGAAAACGTTGAAACCATCGTTGTGCGGTGGAAATGGAAACTGTATCGGGTCCATAAACTGCACAAATTTTATTGGCAGCATGAGATGCATTTTTGCCTTTATCGTAGTAGTACTGTAAAATATGCCGTATTTTCTCTTTATTTTGCTCCATGTTTGCGACGCTATAACTCACGAACGACTAAAAGCAAACAACAATTAATCAAACACGTGTTAGCACGTGAAAAGAGCTTTCCAAAAAGCTCTAGCGTGAACCGATGCGACGAATACAACTAGAACTACGCGCTTGTAAAGACAAGCTTGCGGAAATACCGCAAGACTTTTTTGACAACCTTTATATTTTTATTTCTGGTATAAAAATAATAATCATGTAATAATAGTTACATACGAACTTTATTAAACGATAGCGTACGTTAAAGTCGGGCGACTTCTTGGGATACGCTGTACCACTAGCTTGCCATAAAATTTAGTATATTGCTTAAGAACACCAAAAGACATTTGCTTGCCAAATTATGCGTTAAAAGGAACAGTAACTATATTATTAGGAACTCCATCCTAAGGCCAATTAATCAGTATCGGTATAAATACTGTAATAAAGAATTAAATTTAAAAACTGGAACTTAGCAAACAAATGTTTATATGTTCTATGAATCAATCAGCATCATTAAAAGGATCAGTTTTCGGTACGTTATCCAGCTAGACCCTTTAAATTTTAAACGCGAAATTTTTGGTTACTAAGGAAAACCCTTAATGAATGCCGAAAACTGAAAAAGTTTTTTAACTTTTTAACTCACATATCATATAGTAAGTAATTCGATTTTGGACAACCTTTTCTAAATTGTGCACATTACATTAAAATGCAAATCTGATAAGCTTGATTACGATATCTTTGGACGGCTGCTATAACAGCTGTATTACATACTGGTCTGGCTCTTATTGCAATTGAAAGAAGAGGAGACTAAGGTCCAGTGTGCAAAGTTTGAAGTTTGTTTCCTTTGTATCTTACTTTTATTTATAACTACCAACTGTAGTCCTCTTCTCCTTGTGGAGCACCGGTGTCGTTACTAGATGGTGCGAGTGAAAAAATAAATGAATTATCTTACCAAAATTTATGATTCCACTTCTTACCATAAAAAAAATGTATTCAATTTTCAAATGCATGCTATCACGATAATAACAGTGGGAAAACTACTTCGGTGGAACGGTGGAAGGTAAAGTTATGAGTTTTTTATAGTCTCCGAGATCTATGTGTTCATACAGATGGACAGACGGACATGGCTCAACCGCTACCCGAAGTTGTTATAAGCATTTTAGTGTTTATACCAACGTGGGGTCTGCAACGCCTTCTTCTCTCCGTTACATACATTGCATATATCTACTATACCCTTTGTACCTATAGATACAGGGTATATGGTATATATAATGGTAATTGGATTGCATAGTTAATTTAAAGTACAATCTGGAAAAAATTGATTGATGAAAACATACACACTCACTGAGGTACTTCATATAAACTAAGCACCATGGGGACCATACCCACTGGTTCATTGCTGGGTCAGCTCAACAATTTTGAAAAGCTAAATTTATTAGGCATTATTTTATTCACTATAAAAGCTAGTATTAAAGTTATCTGCTTTAGAATCAGAAGTACAAAGAAATTACTTTGGACATACGTATATCCTTTTGTCTGAACACCTGTTGTTTGAGTAGAATATAAAAGTTGAGATAACTAAAGCTAGTCTCTTAATTGGTTAAATGTCGGCCTCAAATCTTAAAGTCGCGACGTGTAAGGATAAAGATTTTTTCCCTAGTCAAAGCAAACTCATTTTTTTTAGTGCTTTTTTATAAGTAGATAATAAGTTTCCTTAGAATACGATGGTAGAGGATATTTCAAAGATTTCAACGTTCGCCATTTTTTTAATGGCATGGAATCTATTAATTTATTGTTCACGTGAAATTACAACTCGAAACATTGAGTTATACAGTGAAAATCTGTTGTAAGAGCCTTAGTATTAATAGCCCCATAAAATAAACGCATTTTTTTTTTTTATTTGGTATAGCTTTTCGGTAAGGCGCTTTTTGAAAGGACATTTTGGTTTTTCGTCACTTACATTTTTTTGAAGAATGTTCACGTAACATATTGATAATAGTTCTCCAATTGTAATGTATCAGGTATTTTGAAAAAAAAAGAAGAAAAAAACAACATGGGCAAGAACCGAGGAAAACTCTGATATATCAAATCGTCGCCGATCAGCTGAATTGGGCAACGCCAATAAGATAAAAAAAAAGCACGGCTTTAGGCGGAACCGTCAGTTCGCCGAGCGGACGCTGGAAATTTTTATTAAAATTCCGAATGTTTGACACAAGTTGTATAATAAGTGCTCCAGCTTTGTATCAGTTTCCCTTGTTCTTACAATGACTGCAATAAGTTTGTGTTCCACCAAAACGACTAAATTTCAAGGTTTTTTACATACTAATGACAAATTTGTTTCGGCAACTATATATGAATGTATTACATCAATCTTAGAAGCTAACACAAAAAAAAAAAAAATATTTCTTATTAGATGATCTAATATACTTTTTGCCATACTTTAGTATAGATGTACCATATATATATTATATACTCTTAAATAATTGTAAATTAATTAAGTTATACATTATTTAAATTAATACTAATTGCTTAAGATAATTGTTTTCAGCTTAGCACTTAAAAGCAGGACATAGAGTTAGGGAAACCATTGTTAGACTGGTAGCTTTTAGTACTTATAATTAGTGTGCTCACTTAAATTTTAGCTAATCATCTAGACCCATAGACGGCTTGCCCAATAGACGTCGTATTACGGATTCCGAAACCCACATAAGCATGGCCAGCATAGTCAGTGCATTGATAAAGTGTATGGTAGCCGTATAGCTATAGGCGTCCGTAACAATACCTGAGAGGAAAATTGTAGTTGGTAAAAATAGAACTAAATTATTTGAGGATATGCCAAAAACTTACCCAGTATGGGGCCCATGGCAAAAGAAAACAGTGTATTGAAAATGAGCTGCAGGCCTGAAGCAGCGGGCAAACGCTTTAGCGGCACATAGCTGGGAATGATCAGCGGCGAGAATATAGTGCGGAAACCTTTGCCAAAGCCAATGAGCAGGAACACGGCTATGATGACATTAAAAGAGCTTGTCAAGGTGACAATGAAGCGTCCTACAGCTATGCAAAGTATGCCAAAAGCAAATAGCGCACGGTTATCCAGTTTGACCTTTTCGAGCGCAAGTGGTGCTAGAAAACGCACTGAGATATCCATGCCACCTAGCAGTGACATGGCCAGTGATATCTGTGCATCCGTATAGCCCAAGCTATTCAGTATAAAGGGTGTCAGCACCGAAAAATTCATCTCACCGAACATCATGATGCTCATGCCCAGAGCTAGATTGACAAATGTAAAGTCCCGCAGTAGATCCAAATCGAAAAACTTGGTAACTTTCTGGCGAAACGTCATCTTGCGTTTGACTTCCTCTTCGGCTTGTACGGCAGCCTCAAGCGCCTGTACATCCAGTTTCAGCGCGCCACTGTTCTGCTGCAGCAGTGCCTTCTCCTCGGCACATGTGCAGCGATGCAGCTCCTCTGCACCTGTTCTGGAGTATACACTTAATTTGCTGGCATAGCGCTCCTGATCTTCCCTTTCACGATTAAAGTAGTTGGGTTTGTTAAGTGGCGAGCCTGTATTTTGTTCTGCTTCGTCGTGGCCTTCCTCAATATGCAGATTGTCACGACTGCGATAAGAAATCTGGCGTAAGGATTGCTTGCGACGCTGGCGGGCACCACCGGTGTGTTCCGAGGTCAGCGACAGCTTGGAGCCAAACCAACCATCGTTGGCACGCGCCAACATAGGTGTGCCTGGCTCAGTAATCTCATAGCCCGGACGTTCCGGATCATCCGCATTAAAAATATACTGCGAAGAGAAGAGACCACGTTTGCCGTGCTTTGTATACTGACAGAACTTGCATTCGTAGTCGCTGAGCGGATCGGTATTGGCTGCCAATAGATTGCCATTGGCTTCCAGCTCGGTAGTATCACCTTCAGTCCTCACAATTACTGGCTTTCCCGGTTTGCGCACATGGCGTAGTACTGGCTGCAAAGTTAGGGAACAAAGCACCGCATTCAGAGAGATGCCCGCATAAATTAATATGGTACCTTGGGCGCCATAGTAGGCCAGCAGCATTGTAGTCACATGCGGAAAGAAAATGGGACCCAGACCAGTAATGGTCCAGGAGAAGCCGCTGGCACGACGCCGGCGCGTTTTGAAATATGTATTGACTGCCAGCGAAGTAGCAGCCATGGCCAAACCCAAACCAATGCCATAGACGCAGGATAAAAATATTATGTACTGCCAAAAGGTGGTACTAAAGGCAGTCATAAAGATACCCGCAAAGCCCAGCATGGTGCCTATAAAGGCCACCTGCCGGAAAGTAAAGCGCCGAAACATGGCTCCATTGACAATACCTGTGAAAAACAACATTATTAAAAACTTTTCAGGCAGTACTATGCACTTTTATATCTGTAAAGCAACTCACCCACTAGTGAGGATATCGCCATGACAACGTTAACAATGGTTGTCGTTTCTTTAGCATCGAATCCCATGCTTTGCATGCGTGCTCTGTAGATGAGACCATATTGCTGTAGCGCCGGAAACATGAAGAACTGCAAAGGAATTCAATAAAATGAGTCGACATTCAATGCCAATACATCCATCGTTGCTACTACACTGGGTACTTACATTGCTGAAACCTGCAGCTACGCAGACCACCCAACCCCAGCCTCCATCAGGTGCTACAAAGTCGGGCCCCAAGTCACTTTTGTCACGGCGCTTGGGTTTCTTTGGTTTAGTTGTCTCATTATAGACTGTGACGTTATTCTTTTCCGCCAGCTTTGACTTCTCCATGACGATTTTTATGCTATATTCTGTAAATAGTAAAAACCGAAATGTCTTTAAAATTATGAATAAAAACTAAATCATTTAATAGCACGGGCAAACGCGTTTATGCATTCTAAAAAGCAAAAATTAAATTAAAAATCGTATTATTACTATTATTACAGATTCTTGATTTTTAATTTTCTTTTTATAGAATTTAAATTGACTTAGAATCAACTGTGCGAATTCATTAGTAAAAAATACATATAAGCTCTTATGTAGTTTGGAACGAAATTAAACTAAAAAAGAACATAAAAAAATTTAATATTTTAATTATGCTTTCAGGATTAAGGTTATTTAAACATATAGATAACCAAATGCAAGCTTAGATCGCTTTTTTGCCGTCATGACAATGATAAATAATAAATAGGAATGTTTCCCAAATTGGTAAGTGTAAAATAATTTCGTGACTTAACACACAAATTTTCATGAGTGGTCTTAATAACATTCACTGTGCATCAGTTGCTACTCATAAAATTTTTCAAGCACTTTTCTCACTGAGAAGGGGCAAAGAATCTATTCAGAAGAAATTCAATTCCATGCAAATCTAAGATTTATCATGTATGAAGTATTTATCTCGCAAACTGCAAAGGGTTAAGAAACAGTAAAACCCATATCTTTTCAGAAATCTATGACAATGTCGTAGCAAAAATTGCTTTTTTAGATTTAAATTTGATTTTAAATTTAAAATTTAAAGAATACCCTGTACCACGATATTGTAAAACTATGGGGGTTATATGGTATAGTCAAATTTGAGACAGTGTTTGGGAAGTTTAAAAAACTTTCGAATGTGAGGTTTGATTACGATATTTTGATAAACAAACGAATCATACCGAATTTTTTTTTGACCACTTAGTCCTATAGGGTTATATGATATAGGCAACTGATTTTGGTACAGTGCTTGGGACCCATATTTGGTTAGATATCTTCATAAGCAAACGATTTATCCATTTAAAATTCCTTTTTTTTTATATCGTCCGAAACAGCCCTATCGAAGCTATATAGCCCCAAAATCGAAAAAATTAAATAAACTTGTCTCCCGTACGATAATAAGGGATATTTGTTTTTTGGTTGCTCTAGCTCTTACCATCTCTGAGATCTAGTCGTTCATACAGACATGGGCATATGAACTTTTCTAGTCTGATCATATTTTGGGTGGCTTTAGGCGGTTTTCGACATTTTTGTGTCTTACATACATTTTCGGCTTGTGCAAACTTAATAAACCCTTAGTACATACGGTACAGATTGTAAATAGTGTGACCATATTTTATACCGTTGAATTCTCCATTTGTGGAATTTAATCAGCTACTTAGTGCTAGAAAAAATTCCAATTTGCAATGTTCATTTAATCAACTAAGAAAATTGTAATCTTTAAAATAATATAACTTATTTATTTACAGAACTTTTTTATCATGAAGTAAACTTTTTCTTAACAAAATGACAAAAAGTAAGCCAAAGAAAAAAAAATCGCAGGCTTAATTGACTCAAAAACCCCGGGACGAGGCGTCATACTAATTCCCGTCTTTGGGATGTTATATGGATATTCCAGTCATTTAATGCAAGCTTATTGCGATTAAAGATTATTATTTTATTTTTTTTCTTGTTCTTTTTTATATGCTAATACAAATAGTTTTACTCTATTGATACCTTCAAATACCCGTATGTTGTTTTCGTGATTATGACATGACTAGCATCCTAGCACACCTCAAAGGCAATATGGGCGTATCATAGACGATCCCTATTGCTATTACTATGCCTGATGCTATATAATGCTCTAATTGCTTATTGAAAGTAGCGTCGATTTCGTTGCATAGCGACAAATGTTTTTCCATTATGTGTTATTATTATTGATGTAGGTTGATTTTTTCTATTTTGTAGATTACATTTTATCTCTGAACTGGGCGCGACTTTAACAAACGCGCCAACATTGTCGCCACTTTTCGATCGAATCGTCTGGAATTAGTATGCAAAGCACAGCAATGCGTCACAGCACCATAGACAGGAGTGGTGAGAAGATACTGCATATAGTAGTATAGGGACTGCCTTAAAAATTAAGCCAATTGAAGAGCCATCAACAACAGCAACGACTACGAGCACGGCTCTTTACAGTGGGTGTTCATAGCGAACAAACTCGCAAGATCCATCCATGAAGCGAAGACAACGACGCAGTCGCGGCAAGGTCTATCTCGGCTTTGGCTACTGCCATGTGAAACTATCGAAATGTTGTAAAGTGATGCAGAAACGGCCAAGTGTGATTCCAAAGCTGACAGACATACTAGACATTTCGATAATACGCATACCATGTGGTAGTAGTAAAAATAAAACCATTTGGATGCTGATGACAACGACAAAACGACACAACAGGAGAGAAAGACGCTGTCATTTTAGTGGCAGCGTTACCCTGTTGGACTTTATTTATGCATCGATAAGGCGAAGACGACAGCAGTAGTCAGTGAACTTACTTAGCAGACAGGCACTTGGATGTCTTCATTCAGAACAGCTCCAACCAGACCATGCATACTTCAACTTCAACTAACCCGCTGCACTGCTTGGTCTCAGCGCGTTTTGTATACAAACGGGCTTGCCATTGAACTTAATCGAAGCGTGCCATAAATTGACGCCTGTCAGAGAGGCTACGAGAGAGTGAGTATATATGTATAAATAGAGCATCGGAGCAAAGTCAAATGAGTTACCAAAAGAGGTGACGCACTTTGCAGTTCCGTAATTCGGCAGCAAAGCAAAAAGTTATACGTGTGATGTCATAATGAACTAAGTCTTGGAATTCATAAACAACATAAGAAGTTGTTTTAAATACAAGGGCAACTTTTTTTTTAATTTTTGAATTTCCCGCTTAGTAACAAATGCAATTTACTGAAAGTTTGTTTTTAACAGCTACCCAAAACGGACAACCTCATAAACATCCATGAAAATGAGAAACATTTTTATCTAAAAAAATATATCCGATTCACCAAACGAACACATTCCACCAGATTTAGTGGCTCTGCTATAAGAAATAGGCTTAATTTGAGGACACTCAGCAAATACGGGCTAATTGAAAAAAAAACATCTATACAAACAACTGTCATACTGAATGTAAATCGTTTTTGATTTTATGACGTAGATACGCAGCGAGAGAGTCTACGGTTCTACGTCTTCTTACTTTATGAGCAAAGACCAATGCCAACGTTGATCGACTGGCAATTGATAAATCTTCCGTTTAGCCCAAAAACCACCCGGCATGCCCCAGCGTATTTATAAGTCCAAGAAGCTACAATTCGAACCAGACCGAGAGCAATACCGATACCCAAGACCGAAACGACAATCTATCTAGCGATACCGGTTTGCTTGACAGCAATTTTGAATATGAGAAAAGTCTCTTCGTCTTTTGCTATAATTTATTGATCTGACAGAGCATTTAGAGAATTTTTGCAAATCATGCTGCGTCGCCAGCAAATTAGGTAAAACAAACAAAACGTCGTCATTCATAACTAAATTAATATATAAAAAATTTGATAATTAATAAGAGCGAAATGCGAAAAAAACAATGGTTACTTCTAATCTCCCGAGTAATTCACTAGTAAATAAAAATTTCATTAAAGGATTTTCTAGAGAATATATCCATCTGATAGGCCTAACACAGTTGACAGTTTTTTTTTGTTTTTTGGGTAGCATGATTTCGTATTACGTTACGAACCATTGGAAATGTTTCTAAAGGTTCGTTTTTGTACCTTATAAAAATCTTAACGATTTTTTGTGGTTTCTAGGTTTATTTAAATATAAAACTGGCGTACGTAAAGTTGGGCGCGGACGAGCTTGCAATAAAATCCGGTATATTGCTTAAGAACACCAACAACATTTGATTGCCAAATTAGGTTTCTTCGTAAACAACCAAAATCAGAAGAATTTTTAAGCAACATTTTTTTTGACCGATCGTTCCTATATAATTTAGTCAACCGATTTTCATAAAATTTGGTACAGTGCTTAGGTAATCATTAAAACTTCTTAATGCCAAATTCGGTTCACATATCTTTACAAACAAACGAAGCACAACGAATTTTGTATAAAAAACTTTTTTGGACCGATTGGTCCTATGGTAGCTATATGATACTGTCAACCGATTTTGATTAAATTTAGTACAGTGCTTCGAAACTATAAAAAAATTACGAATACCAAATTTTGAATTTTTTGGAAGATTGGCCCAATGGCAGTTATATGGTATAGTCAACCGATTTTGTTCAAATTTGATACATTGCTTTATTGCTCTGAAAAATTAAGCGCCAAATCTGGTTACGATATCTTTATTAAAAAAGGAAGTATAGCGAATTTTGTATAAAAAAGTTATTTTGGCCGATCGGTCCTATTGGAGCTAAGTACATTGGTACAGTGATTGGGTCCTATAAAAAACGTTCGAATGCCAAATTTGGTTACTATATCTTCATAAACAAAGAAATATCTATCTAAAACTTTTGTTTTTTTCGAGATCGTCTGAAACACCCCTATGGGAGCTATATAATTTAATCCCGACAAAAAAAAAAATAAATAAAATGAACTTGTTTCCTATGGAATAATATGGGATCTAATGCGAAAGGTTGGTGGCTTTAGCTCTTACCATCTCTGAGATTTAGGCGTTCAAACGGACAGACGGACATGGGTATATAAACTTCTCTAGTCATCCTGGTCATGTTTTAGGTAACCTTGCGGTGTCTCCGACGACTCCGATGAAAACTTATCTGGCTCTTCTCCCGTCCTAGAACGTTTCGGTTGTTAAACGATCAATATCTAAAATTAAATTGCTTTGAACTTGACATACGTCCACTTTGGACGAGTATGTTCCGAATCATGAGTGCTTAAAAAGCAATCCACCAGATAGCCCACCTTATATAAGACATTATACGCCAGCTACATACCCAATATTCCAGCAAAAACACCGCTACTATACCTACATATTATTATTATTTTGACATGTTCTAAAAAAAAAAATATAAGAACTTAGTCTATCTACAAAAATTTTCCAACTATTTCTATTTCGCGCTATTGCTGGAAGTTCGCTGACAGATTTGTTCGTCTCACTCCTAATTGACCTTCGCCATGTGCTTTTTGGACGTCCGCGGTTTCTTCTGCCCTGGGGGTTCCATTCTAGTACTCTATGCGCCATTTCGTCGATAGGTTTACGTAGGGTGTGTCCAAGCCAACCATATTTTCGCCTCAATATTTGTTTGTCGATCGGCTGTTGTTTAGTTATTTCCCACAACCGTTCGTTACGAATCGTCCTTGGCCACCAGATTCTTAGTATCTGCCGGAGACATCTGTTCCCGTAGACTTGCAGTTTTTGTGTTATTGCGGTAGTAACAAACCACGATTCAGATCCGTATAACAGCACGCTTTTGACGCAAGCGTTAAATATTGATATTTTGGTCATCATATGTATGGTTTTCGAACGCCAAATGTTTTTAAGGCTAGCGAATGCACATCTTGCTTTACGTAGCCTGTTGGCTACATCTTCTTTAGTGCCCCATCTGTTGTTATTACGCTGCCTAAATATTAAAATTTTTCTACGTTTTCAATATTCATATCGTTTATTACTATTAGGGCATCATTTCTGGTATTGATGCGCATAGATTTGGTCTTAGCGGTATTAATCTTTAGACCAACTTTAGTGCATTCTACCGATACATTAGTAATTTGAGCTTGCATATCATGAAAACCACGTCGTCGGCGTACCATAGGTCGGATAACTTATCTCTTATTCCCCAATTGATACCAAATCTTTCAGTATCCAGGATTTCGAATACCACATCCAATGCAGTTATGAACACCCCTGTCTCACGCCACTGGATGATGCGAATGGGTCACTTAGTGCGTCATTGTGTAACACCCGACATGTAGCACCATCATATCTGTCTTTAATAATATTAACAATTTTTGACGGTATGCCTCTAGTTTCAAGAGCATTCCACACAAATTCACGTTTAAGAGCATCGAAAGCCTTTTCAAAATCGATGAAGGTGAGATGCAAGGTGGAGTTAAGCTCTAACGATTGCTCAATAATTATTCGTATAGTGTTTATGTGGTCCAGGCAGGATTGACCAGCACGAAATTGATTTCATCGAATAAAATTGTTCAGTGGTTCAGCGATACGATTCAAAATTATTTTTATGAAAATTTTGTTGATTGTCGCCAACAGCGATATGCCTCTCCAATTAGAGCATTTTTTCCTGTCTCCCTTTTTTGGGACTTTAACGATGACAGCTTCTTTCCACTCTGTCGGCATATGCTCGGTGTTCCACACCTCAACGAATAAGTGATGCAGCTTTAGAGACATTGTTTCCGGGATTGCCTTAAACACTTCAGCTGGAAGGTTGTCGATTCCTGCTGATTTACCCAATTTTAGCGATAGAAGCGCTGCACGTATTTCTTCGACACTGGGCAGCCTGCAGTCAATAGATCTACTGGGATTGCGCCGTCTAATGTGTAGCAGCTTGAAACTGTTTTCATCGTAAATTATGTTAAGCGTTCTATCAAAATATCTCTTCCATACTGCCATCTGTTCGTCTGCATTTGTTACCAGACAACCATTCTCATCTTCAACAGGCATTGCGCTGAGATTTTTGTTACCAGCTATATCACGACTCAGTTTAAATAGTTCTTTAAGGTCACCTTTATCAGCAGCAACCTGTGCCGCTGCCCCTAATTTCCCGTAGAAGCTCTGTTTAGAAGCTCTGTTTAGCTATCATATAAATAAATAGCAATTGCATTTCGGAGGTGTGCGGAAATATCATGCTGATTAGATTGACGTTAAAGAATATAATATGCATTGTTTCTGATCTACCGACAGAGTCGCCTGGCTTTAATCGGTAACGGTAAGATGGGCAATTGGCTCCTTTGAACCTTACAAGGCACCTGGTGGGGACGGAATTTTTCCAGCACTTCTCCAGAAATGTCTGGATTTCATCCTAAACCCACTGATTTGTCTGTTTAGAGCAAGCTTTGACTCATGGAGGAGAGTACGGGTTGTCTTCATCCCCAAATCTGGCAGCAGGCCAATAGACAAGCCAAAGTCATACAGACCAATCAGTCTAACCTCTTTCCTTCTGAAAACAGTAGAGAAACTTCTCGATCTGCACATCAAAAACAAACTGCATGCCGCGAACCCGCTGTATCCAATGCAGTTTGCATATTCCAAAGGGAAGTCAACAGAGGTTGCCTTACACCACCTAGTCAGAAAGATTGAAAATGCTTTCGACTCCAAAAACATAGCTTTGTGCAGAGTGCAGGCTCTGTCTAGAAGACGATGAAACCACCAGGCATATATTGTCTGTGACTGCCCAGCGCTGGTATGGGACAGAGCCTGTCACATGGGAAAGTAACGGATTAGTCCCTTCCATCTCAGGTCAACACCAACAAAAGACCTACTGCTATTCATGAGGAAAGCGGAAAGTCTTTTGTTGTAACCTTAGGATATGGTACAAAAGACCTTTTGGTCGCAGTGCCCCACCTCTCTGTGAGGTACCATTTTCGGGAAAAAAAAAATCGGTAACGAAATGTAAGTTGACTTTGTCCATAAGCTGAGCTGATTAATACAGAAATTGATTCTGATGGCACCGCTGGCAAGTGGAAAGTACCTCGTACAAATACTGGTACTATACGTACGCAATTTGTTTTTTTTTTAAATTAAAATCAAAGAAAAGAAATCGTGTATTAATATAGTATACATCAAAAAATTAAATGAATAATCGCATCATATATAGTAAATAATTTTACAAATTTGGATAGAGCGAAAATGTTAAAAACAATTTTATTTATTCTGCTTTATTTGGCTAGGTGTCAATTTTAAACCCTACAAAAAAGCCGTGAATGGCAAAAAAATTAGGAGTCTATAAATTTATCTTGACTTGACGCTCAATGGATTCTTAGCAATAATAACAGGCCGTGCTCAGAAAAAACGAATTACTTTATTCAGATTTCTTTTGCGAGCTCTCAATTCTACATCTTAACAATAATAACAGGCCGTGCTCAGAAAAAACCAATTACTTTATTCAGATTTCTTTTGCGAGCTCTCAACTCTACATTTTATGCCATGCATTTTCTCATATTTCCTTTACTCATTGTTACTACAGCTCAACACAATACGTGGGAAATTATCTACGAGTATACTTATTACCCTTTCTGCTCTATGCTTCTTGGGTTGAAATATTTAAAAATGCTTATCAATAACTGTTTAACTTAAAATTTGCATTGATGGAATCCAAGAAATTAAAAAAAAAATTCAGTTTAGAAAATCGTTTTCATTCCTCTTAAAACAGAGTATGTTTCTTTTTGCAGAAAAAAATTCAATTAGACGAGCCTAATCTTCAAATAGTGAAAAGCTAGAATTGTAACAGAGGACTCAATATCCGTTTGCGGACCGTATGCCTGGAATGGTTTAATAATATTTCTTGGGCTTAGAGACCCAAAAACAGTTTTCCTTCTCCAATAAGGGACAAACTATTTGAAATATTTAAGATTCTAAGATTGGTATTTATGCGAATTGCAGCCCAAACCAAAAGGTATTGCCACCAAAACCGTGCTTATGGCAGAACCAACCATCCAGGGTCGCACAGTGGCTGAAGGGGCTCGGGGCAGAATATTGTGGGGCCCTTTCTTTCAAATTCACATTATAAATGAAATAGGAATAAAACGAACATATCAATTTATTAATGTTTATAATAATATAAATTTTAATGTCACTGTACAGTTATCGTGACATAAAATTTACATTTCAGAAGATTGAATAAACAATATATCCGCTGATAAATATTAGGCGTTTCCTTGTCTTTCGTGCACTGAACTCCTCAATAATCTTTTCAAAACTTATAAAACTCGCACCTTTCGTACTCAATGCTGAAATCATTAGGTGATTTAACCTGACCTCGTCCATGGTGGATCTCAATTTATTTTTGATTAGAGCAAGCTTGCTGAAGGCTCTTTCTCCGGAAGCAACAAATGGTGGCAAAACAAGTAAAAGTCGCAATGCGATACATACTTGTGGCAAAACATGCTCATAGCTCAGTTATGAGGTTCAGTAGCTCCAAGGCAGAATTGGTATCCCATTTCATTACGCGATTCCTATGCAACAAATCGATTTCGTCTCGCAGATCACTCTCAACAAAAATCATTTCTCAGTGCACTTGCAGCTGTGATAGATCGCTCCAGCATTTTCATATTCATGTGCAGCGTATTTGAGATCACTCACACTACTCGAGCCATAGAGATGATAAATGATAGATGTGAAGAGCTTCGACAATTCTGATATCCTAGAATGAAGCTCGCCGAGCTCATTCAACAGGAGATCCACTGGTGGGAAAAAGACTAGAACTTTAAAGCGTTCCTCAGGGCTCTCAAATACATGTTCTGTGCCTGATGCTTCATCATGAAATAGTTTTTTCTTTGTTTTGGCATTCTCTGAGCTCAGGTGTTATTTTTAAATTTGTTGCAACAAGATGAGCTTCTGTCAGAATCGCTGTGCAAGAATCTCTTAAGCGACGTACGTCAGTCAAAAGTTGATCAATCCTGCGAGCTGCTTGTTTCATCGTTAATTTTGGATTTTGTAGAATTTTGTTTGCGATGTCGAGGCATTGCAAAAATTTTAACCAAATAATTGTCAAAAGGATGAAGTCGAAAGACTGAATCCGCTTGAACGAAGTAGCAATGTCTACCTGAATTTCTAGTAACAAATCCATTTCAAGAACTCTTTCTAGAGAAGCGACAATACCTTGGTAGTTGTTAATCAATGGGCGAACAGCGTCAATCCTAGCACTCCATCTAGTCATAGATATTTCATGAAGAGACAGTTTCGCAGTTTCAATTCGAATTTTCCAACTGGTTGAGCTGAGAGCAAATATCTTGTAGAGTTTTTCAACATTCCCGAAATACGTTATCGCCTCTATGTTTGTTTCCATCGCATTTACACCGCAAAGGTTCGTGGTATGTGCACCGCAAGGCTAATAACACAGGTCAACATGGTTCAGTTGTTGGAAAGCTAAGAGTCATTTCCGAAGTAATTTGGTGCGTAGAATCCGAATTCGGCGTCAGAACTGGCCCATCACGTCAGGATTTTGAGATATTTGAGGTTATGTACCCAAAAAACGGAGTTTTTTCCTACTTTTGAGGTTATGTACAGGGCGCAACAGTGCGGTCTTTCTCTCCAGTTACATCATTTAGTACAACTCTTACCCTTTAATTTAAGGGTTCAAGAGATCAATTACGAGATCAATTGATCAAATCCGGATTCGGATTCTACGCACCAAATTACTTCGGAAATAACCCTTACCTTTCCAACAACTCACATGACCCCTGTATTTGTAGACCTGTG
>JBAMAX010001065.1:0-38542 GCA_037043745.1 Chymomyza amoena
ACTGATGTCATTTATACTGACTTCAGTAAAGCATTTGACTCGGTTAACCATAATAATCTCATTGTAAAGCTGCCACGTCTAGGGTTTCCGTTATGCCTTGTAAGTTGGATTCGTTCTATTTATCTAATCGAATACAAAATGTAGTTTTACAGAATTTAAGGACACTTCAGGGGTACCTCAAGGTAGCCATCTTGGCCGTCTTCTTTTTAATTTATTTTTAAATGATCTCCCGCAAGTAATCAAATCTTCTCGCATTCTTAAGTATGATGTCAAACTCTGTCTGTCCTATTCCGATAATAATATAGCACTTACTTCTTCAGCATGATTTTGATAACATGCAATCTTGGTGCAATATCAACCAACTCTTTCTCAACAAGTCAAAATGTAATGTTTTGATGTTTTATCGTTCTGCTCCTTTTTTGGCCAACTTACTCTTTAGAATCGTCTACCTTAGAACGCATCGAGAGTGTGTCCGACATTGGTGTTTTGTTCGATCATAACCTTAAATTCAATAACCATATTTGCAACATCGTCAATAAAGCTAGACGGGTTCTTGCTTTTATTAAGCGTTGGTCTAAAGAGTTTAACGACCCTTACACTACCAAACTTCTTTATATCTCTCTGCTTCGTCCAATTTTTGAATATTTATCCTGCGTTTGGAGTCCTCAATACTACGTTTATGAAGACTTGACTGAGTCCTTCTTTTTGCACTTCGTGGCTTAAACTGGGACCCAAACATGCGACTGCCGTCTTATTCTGATAGACTTCGCTTATAAAATTGCCTTCCTTAAATCATCGCAGAACATGCCTTGGCGTGTTATTCTTACATAAGTTACTCGGTCTTATCGATTCCAATGTACTTCTTAGCAAAGTTATTTTTGTCATACCTTCTAGAGTAACTCGTAATTTTCGACCTTTAGCCTTACATGTTTGTAGATCTAATTACGCTTTACACGATCTTAACCGTGTATTATGCTCTAATTATAATAACTTTTATAATTTCCTCTCTTTCGAGACAGTCTATTCAATCTATCACTTCTTCTATCCTAAGTTATCTTGACTTGGCGCTACGTGCATCCTTGGCCAATCCTATATTATGAGTCACTCTTTTTGGTCAACGGTAATCCCATGGCACTTTTTTTATATATAATGTTTAATTTTATCTTGCTTCCTTTTTTTTCAACTTTTATATTGTAAATCCAAGTGCCTGGCCAGTTCTTGATCGTGAGAAGGTGCTTAAAAAGTTCATTATTATATATATATATATATATATATATATTATTATTATATATATATATATATATCTTTATATATATAATTCTTCTGTAAGTGTGTATGTCATTGAACTTCTCTTAAACGACTGGACCGATTTTGATGAAATTTTTTGTCTGTGTTCAAGGGGATCTGAGAATGGTTTAGATTCACAATTTTGTCCGCTAATTGCGACTAAACTACTAAAAAGGACAATTTGATTTTCCAATACTTTTTTTTTGTTAATTTAGGTTGGCATTGTGTACATTGTCAGATTAACTAATATTTTTTAGTAAATTGTTTTTGTCGAAAGGAAACACAAAAATTATAAACGTTATTTATTGAGGCACACCATATTTCATGAGAATCGGTACAGCCGTTTCGGAGGAGTATGGTAACTAACATTGTGAAACTAGAATTTTGTATATAAGAAGAAACTTAGGTTTTACGTATTATGGGTGTTCTCATGAACGAGTCGATGAATCTGATTTTTACGTGTGTTAGAGGTCAATGCGGAAGTTTTAAGCCTATTGCGATGAGTTTATATGAATTGGTTGGTGGGATTATGAATATTGGTTTTTGTGTGAACATACTCCTCTGAAACGGCTAGACCGATTCTCATGAAATTTTGTGTGCTTATTGGGCAGGTCTGAGAATCGGCCAACATCTATTTTTCATACCCCTAAGAGATAAGGGTTGCCACTCCTGACATTTTTTTTTCATTTATCGATTATACCTTCATGGTGTGTTCACGGGCGCGAAGTTAGCCGCGAAGCCTTCCACACTTCTGTTTCGCGGCTTTCGCGGACGGCGCGTTACGCAATATTTTTCATTCTGTGGTTTGTCTTGAGTGAACGTGAAAAAATAAAAAAAAGACATCCTGTCGCCATTATAGGTTAACATTATTATTATCTCCATCAAACATGGTTAAAATGTAAAGATGGCGAGTGGTTGAAAATTTTATGATGAAATTAATCCACTCATCGATCAATCGTACGATGTTTTCCAATCGGAAAGATTCCAGATCTAGACGAGCGAGCGAAGCGAGCGTGCCGGAGCGCAGCGGAGGCCGGCTAGTATAATTATAAAGTAGAAGTTAATTCTAAATTATGAAAGGTTTGTAAGCCAAGCTAAATCCAGTTTGACCGCTTAAGCCAGGCACCAAACCTTATTCGATATTGTTGGCTGGAAGAAGGTAAAGTTACAAATGGAGTGTATCTAAAATATTCGGATTCTCGAATTAGAGCTTGTGGCTTATCATTAAATATTTTTTTACTATATGCTTTTTGTCTAAGTTGGCATACTTAGATATATTACTTGTTCAATTAAGTTAGTAATAAATTTTTGATGCAGAAAGTGAGTCTTGTATATTTTTTAAGTTAAATATTGGCTGGAATATCAACTAGCAGAGATCCAAGATGGAAAATGATAAGGGTAAGGATAGAGGAGTTGCAAAGAATGCTAATATACAAAGAATATAAATTAATGAAAAAAAACAACATAAAGTACATAATACATAGACCTCTGAAAAAAAATTTTTTTAACAAAATTCTTAGTAAAGTAAAAAAAAAAGAAAATATTTTTAAAGTATAAACTTTTCGATTCAATCATGTTGCCTACCCAAAAGACGATAAATAAATAAATTTGTTGATAGTTTTTAAAACAATTTTTTTTTGGTCGCCCCAAGACATGTTTTGCTATGGGGCAAGATATTGGAATCAATTAAGTTCTGAACAAAAAGGTGGTTGTCGCGTTATCAGATTGCTGAGTCAAGTCAAGAACCTGATATCAACTGCGAAAGAAAAGTGAAAGATCAGGAACATCTATATCTTTGGTTCCCAACTCAGTTACTTAAAACAAGGCATCTGGATCATTATCGAAGGCGCTGTTATCTTCCCTGGTTACATTATTGCGTTTCACGTCTCCAGTAGCGTTTTTGGCATATAAAATGCAAGAATAAACCTGACAATTTCTATTGACTCTAGTCCTTGCGTCCTGTATTTCATCTTTTACTTATTTGCTTTCCTTTGGTAACTTTGCGCCTGCTTTTCGTCCGAAAGGAAAAAATCGCCGGGGTGATTCGGTAACTGTTGGATGGTATTTAAAAAACGATGGCATTGTGCGATAGTGCGTTATCATGGTGCAAGAATTACGAGTTGCTTGCCCACAAATCCGGAATATCGCCTTCTTTTCGATTGATAATAACGTAATTTTGCCGGTCGTGACTCATTCGATGCACGGCATTCACTCGCTTGATGTCTGGATTGGGTGTTATACTCATAAATCCATCTTTTGTCTCCAGGTATTGTCAATTGTCCCTTTTTTGCTGAAAATCAGGTCTTTTGGCATCAGCTTTCCAGCGACGCCTCAGAAGCACAAATCTGTAACCAAAATGTCTTAAACGGATCCTGAACCAATCCCCAACTTATCTGATTTCTCTCTTACTCGATAAAAATTCCGGAAACTTTTTGGTAAGCCACTGTACAAGCAAGCAATGATTTGTAATTTTTTTTCGCCCCTTTTGATATCTTGTCTATGTAGTATACCGATCGATCAAAAAATGCTATTAATTAATTATTATTATATCAGATACAATAAAAACTAGACAGTTAGGTTATCTGTAGGCTGTTCAAGTATGCCGATCTACGCCGATATCTTCCCTAGCAAACTAATCTGCCTCAACAGGTTCAGAGCTCCTAAAATTTGCAAAATTATCAAGGGAATTCCGTTATAATTGTATAAACAGTGCTGGCTCAGGGAATTCTAGATTTGGTCAGGCACGAGGCGGAAAGTTTCGAAATAATCACGGAAGGCCGTATTTTAGTTGGACCCCACCTAGTTATATAAACAATTTGTTTGTAAAAATGTTGTACCTTTTTCCTAGAATCCATGTAGACTAAAATTCCCAATAACAGCTTTCTAAACTCGGCTAGAGCTGCTTCCACAAGCAATCAATAAAATAAAAATCCAATTTGTTGATTAGTTGACCTAACTTTTAATTCTTTTTAAAGCAAGTTCGATTTGAAGCAGTGTCTATGTCAAAAGTTTCGCTTCCTTTTACAACTTTCTGATGTCCTGCGTTTAAAATAAGGCTTGCAAATACACAAATGTCCTGTTTGGCACCTGATATTGAATAACTTTTAGCTATAGGAAGATGGGCATTCAGTGATAAATAAAACTTTCAACTGCTTTCATAGTTTTTATTAATGTAATGACACTTTACATAAAGTTATACCCTGTACTCATCGGCATTACCAAATTGTCAATCTATCAATAATCTGCCTTGAGAGACCACCAACATGCCGCTCCGTAAGATGGAATCGGACAAGGAAATACGATATAGTGGCGTATATTTCGTTATGTCCCGCGATTTCAAAACTTATCTCTTAGATAACTCAGCCACACAAACACACCGCTTGTATAGTTCGAAGGGCAGACAATGTCTACCATATGATTTTTGGGTCGCAGAATCCGAATCTAAGGTGCAATAAGCCTTAGCAAGTCAGGTTTCTGTGCCTCAAAAACTTCCAGACAAGTTATTTTTGAGTTCAGATGTCTAACGTAGTTTTTGAAATCAAATTAAGATTCAACGACTTCAAAAAGGTAGACTAAATTCGGTCTGACATTCGAACCCGAAAATAGATTTTTTTTGTCTACATTTTGTTGAAATAATCTTAAGGAACTCTATACAAAATTTGTTTCGAGACCGATAGCCGGACTAAATTAATTACATATTTATGAGGTCATTGAATGCGCATACAATGTCCAAAAAACTCCATCACTTCAGGGCTCTGGCATTACCTTTAAGATATCTTGTTTTATGGGGTTTAATACCAGTTGACATGGTCTAACATTAGAATTTATTTTGTTTAGTAATAAATTTAAATTAAAAAGCGAAATTGCTTTTTATATTTCTAAGTAGAACCTGAGTCAGTCTACCTTTCTGGCTGATTTTGAAATATTTAGTGATCATCTTCAAAGTTTTTATGAAACTAGTAGCATTTCCCCAAAAACAGCAATATTTTAATATACATTATTAAAAACTAATTCATGAGCTAGTTCTTCTTCCGACTCAAAAAAATATTTTTAGAAACTCTGAGAAACAACCAACTCTGAAACCGGCGTAAATAGCCACTTTTTATTTAGTGTAAGTTTTTGTAGGATACTTTGCAAAACACCCCTATTTTCATCCCGATAGCCATTTTTAAGATAATATTTATTATAATATTCCTTAAATACAGTTGAATAATTACAATTTTGTAAAGTATTGATACTATTCTCGGGAAGAAAGCAGATGCAATGTTTATTCATATTCCGAGATTTCAAAGATGGGTGATGACTTTCCAAACTTGGTTTCGCAAGTCGCTACTGAATATAATATGGTATTTAAAAACAAAGACAGCCAATTAGGAGAGACAGATGAAAGCTAGCTTACAAACAAAGCTTCCAAAAATCGTTATGTACATAAATAAATTACTAGACACACGTTTATATAATGTTATTTATTTGCAAAAAACTAAAATCTATTAACTCTAGTAACTTTCGCTTGAATGACTTGTGAATTACAAGACTGGTAAAATGTGAAAAATCTTAACTTAAGTAAACCAATTTTCTGCTCTTTTTTGAATCAAACGGTAACAAAGCCCGTGAGTAAAAAGTTAAATATAAAAAAAATAATAGGTATACTATAAAACGCCTTTCAAAAATACATTTTTTAATTATAATTAATAAGCGCATCTAAAAGTAATTTGCTAATATGGAAATAATAAAAAGCAAATGGTTGCCTGCGTTTTAAAACTCTACAAATTTTGCTGAAACAACGGAATTGTTTTATAATTGTCTTTAAAGTAAATTAGATTATTTTTTAATTTTTCAAAATTTATATTTAGCTTTAAAAAAATATTGGCGTGCGTTAAAGTCAAGAGCGGGCGACTCTGGGATACCCTGAAACATCACATTGCATTCTTTGCCAAATTTAATTACGATGTTTGTGTAAACAAACAAAAATATGATATAGTCAACCGATTTTGATTAAATTTGTTACATTGCTGCACAACTCTAAAAAACTACCAAACGCAAAACTTGACGTTATCTTCATAAACACCGAAACCTTTTGTTTGGTCGATCGGTCCTATGGATGCTAAATATTATAGTCAACCGATTTTGATCAAATTTGATACATATTATAGTTAACCGATTCTGATCAAATTTAATACAGTTCCTGCGAGCTATAAAAACTATTGAGTACCAAATTTAGTTTCGACATCTTCATAAACAAACGAATTATCCATCTAATACATTTGGTTATTTTCGAGGTCGTCTGAAACAACTTGTCTATTATGGACTAATAATGTGAATTTTTGGTTGCTCTACCTCTTACTATCTCCGAGATCTCGGTGTTCATTTGTATATAACGAATTTTGCACCAAAAATTAATTTTTTTTTTAATTTGGTACAGTGCTTGGGAACTATAAAAATTTTTGAAACTCAAACTTTTTTTTTCAATTTTTTTCTTATTTCTATCATATTTGAGAATTAAGCGTTTAACAATGGTCGATTTGAGTTACTCGGCGGTAGATAACCAAAATTTTAAAATGTTCAAGACAACCGCCGTTTTTATAACCTGTACCATATGGTGCAAAAGGCATATTACGTTTGTGCAAACCGAAAGTGTATGTAACATATAGAAGACCCCTAAAGTTACCTCCTCTCTCTCTTCTTATCTTCTGGCAGAACTTTTTCTGCAATATTTCTGGACCTACAATCCGGATTTGATGGTTTCATCCCCAGATTTGTATTTTGAAGCGCCTTCACATTTGTGTCTCTGCGTCTCCAATTATTCGAAAAGTCCGAATTTTGTGGGAAGATATTAATTTCAATTAATCGGCAGAAAAACTTTGAGAGACGGGATAATTTCATTATAAGTCTTGCTCGGATCTTCTGGCAATATCCTGCCATTAGTTAGCATTCCATCCATCCTGCAAATCGATCTGCTCTCAGACAGTGTACCTGCTCATTATTTCTAAAATTTCTCTCTTGTAGCTTGCTCTCAGGTTCCATTTGCTATTAATTTTGGTGCGATATTTTACCTAATTAAAAAATAGTAAATTTTTCTAACAAAAAGTGTCGGTGATTGTTAAAATCTAACTAATGAATAATTCTGTAAGGAAACAAAAGCTATAAAGCCAACTGTTTAAAGTCTATATATTTACAGGGTGCGCCATTTGAATGTGGTCGATGGAAATATTGAAGCAGACACCGGCCCAAACAGTCACTTTCTGATCATGCAGTAGAGTTTGATGGATAGTATGAGGATTTTCTTTCCCACAAATGCGACAGTTTTGTTTATTTACAGTGCCAGATAGCGTGAAATGGGCCTCATCAGTTATTAAAATTCGCTCCCAAAAATCGGGCAATTACATTTAATGAACATTGTGACTATTTCTTTGGGCGTGAATCGATTCATGGTTAAAATTGTAATGCAATAACCTTTCCAAAATGTGTTCGACGACGTCAATCGGTTGAAATCTTTCAAAGTTATTCAATATTTCCATCGACCACATTCAAATGGCGCACCCTGTACATATAAATACTTAGAAAGAAGTTTACTCTAGGAAGAAATGTAGACAATATATAAAATAAATAATCGCAATTTCGCAAGAAAAATTGGCACATAATACACATCATAATAGTTAAAAACTAATAAGTAAAATTAAAGATAGATATCTTTGCCTGCTCAGGCTACTATATATGTATGTTATATAAACTTCTTCACACAAACGTAGTTTTATGCAATATTTTTGACATGGGCATTAATTTAAGAACTTGCAAATTTAGAATGACATTTTAGTCGTAAAGAGAGTTGAGATGTACTAAAGTTAAATTTGTCCATTACATGGAGTTAGTACAATATACGAGGTGCGTTCAAAAAGTAAGGTGACTTTTCAAATTTCGCGGGCAACGTATTTTCGATTATCGATTTTTTTTTGTTTTGTTGTGTTGGTACACTCTTCCCGAACATCTGTACCAGATTTCAAGTGAATGGCATTTTTGTTTGGTTGTGAGAGGCGTAAAGGTTATAAGTGCTTTGCGTGCTCGGCGATTTTTTGCTATCGAAAAATATGGATCAACGGATTTTCATCAAATTTTGTGTAAAAAATATAATTAAGTGCTCCGTAACACTTGAAATATTGACAGTAGCATTCGGTGAAACTGTTCTAAGTAAAAAAAAATGTTTACAAGTGGTACAAACTCTTTCAAGATGGCCGGGAAGATGCCAATGACGAGCCTCGCTCTGGACGCCCAAGCACGTCAACAACTGATGAAAACGTTCAAGCAGTGAAGAAAGTTGTTTTGGAAAATCGTCGAATCACTATCAGAGAAGTTGCTGAGGATGTCTGTATATCGCTTGGCTCGTGCCATGAAATTTTTCTAACGTTTTGGGCATACACACGTCTCTCAAGAAGTTTGTTTTTGCTAAATTTTGATCAAAAGAACGGCGCATGAGCATCGCTCAAGAACTGTTGAATGACGTCAACGTCGACCCAGATTTACTCAAAATGGTCATAACTGGTGACGAATCATGGGTATATGGTTATGATATCGAAACCAAAGCCCAATCGTCCCAATGGAAGCGGCCAGAAGAGCCAAGACCGAAAAAAAAAATCGCCGAGCACGCAAAACACTTTACACCTCTCACAACCAAACAAAAAATGGCATTCACTTGAAATTTGGTACAGATGTTCGGGAAGAGTGTACCAACACAATAAAAAAAAAAAAAAATCGGTAATCGAAAATACGTTGCCCTTTTTAAGTTTTTTTATCAGTTCACTTTTTAAGAAAGCATAAAATAATTTTGTTTTCATTGACTTTTGGTTTATGCACAATTTACACTGCGATATACTGTGACATTTTGACGATGTTTGCCACAAGTACTTACATTAAATTGTTATCAAAAAAATTAGCTTTTATATTTATTTAGTATTTTTATTCTGCTTTATTTCCTTTATATTATAATAATGCCTAAAGCAAGCTTGATTTTGTATAATCAGAGTTTAGGAATGAATTTGAATAGGCTTGAGACATAAAGATTTGTATATAAATTACTTCTTCCAATGATTTATTTTTGTGGCGAATTCACGAAATTGCATTATGTGCAAATATTGATCTGATCATATGTATTTTATACAGAAATCAAAACATGAATTGTAAGCCAAAATCGCAGAATTTCTTTCTTCTTAAGAAAACCTTTTTGGGAAAGGCTTTAATTTTAAATAGGTGTAAATTGGTATATTTAATTCATAAATTCTGTATGCACTTGTATATTCATACGAAATGAAATATCACTCAATTAACGATTGTCTAAGTGTCAATGCATTAAAACTCATTAAAACATATATTAAATCCATTTTAATCAGCGCCATCTATTGGGAAAATGTGTTTTTTTACTTTGTTTTTCAATTTTCCTAATATTCCTGTAAATTTTCCAATGATATTACATAGCCTATGTCCGTCCCAGGAAGCTTCTGAACATTTTTAAAAAAGTCCCATTAAAATCGAACCGAATTTAAGGAGAACTACAAAGTTATTCAATACTCATTGATAAGTTCGTGTTTCGATGAGACAAAATTCCAGAAATTCTGAGGAAATTAAATCAATCCGCTCGATTCGCCGACCAGTCCTCTACGATTACCGATAGTCAGCAATTGCTCAGAGAAATCTTCAGCGGATGTGTCATTAAGCAATGTTGTCTGCTGAAGTTTCTTTAAATAACGCCATAGATTCGATGATTTGGGGCAAGCGTTTATTTAGTCGGCAGCCGTTGATCTTTTAATTACTGCCAGTGTTTGGCGAAAATCGCCAGACTCTTCAAGGGCAATTCCTTGTGCTTTTTTAGTCATTTCATTCGCAATGTTTCGTATCGACACACTTTGTCGGGAAAGATTCGATCATCTTGGTCGCGGCATTGTTAATGATGATTCAAAGAGAATACAAATTACTAATGATTATATATTTCTTACAAAATTTATATTATCACATTCTCTACTTAACCATAAACAAAATTACGTTTAGCTGTCATTTGCGTTTTGTTATTCTATGTCAGATGCGTTTTTAATAGAGCACGTTTTATAGTGACTCCACGGAAACGCGGTTCTATGTCCGTTTCCTGGTTCTAAGCTACCGCTAATTTTCAGCCAAATCGGTTCATCCGGTCTTGAGTTATAAATAGGGTAACTAACACCACTTTCTTGTATATATAAATGTACATTTCAATTATAGTACTTTAAAATATTCAAGTGTATAAGTAAAACAGTATAGACTATGAATTTATAAAAATAGTTTTTTCGAAAAATTAACAACCAGCAAAAACTAAACCGAACAATTTTACTCGGCTTTGCGTGGTCCCTCAAACAAATTCTTTTTTCTTTATTTTCCTACTTTTTTATTCGATAAATTTGCATATTTGACTTATTTTCCGATCAATTTTCCTGTTGTGTTAGCACGTAATTGATTTTAACATTTTTGCCGCAGATTTGCACCTATTTGTTACTACATATATGTTGTAAGTTAATTAATTTTCATTAAAACATTTCTAGTCCTTGAATCTCTAAAATAAAATAATACCAAAATATTACTTTAGCAACGATATTTATTGAAACTAATCGTTAAAACTGAAATTTTGCGTAAAGTTTTGTTTTGCTCTATGAATCGAAATCTGTCATTAGTTTTCACAAATCGCTGGAGGCAGTTTCCTGTACCTTATCCAACTAGTCTCTTTATATATGAATGATTGTATTTTTATTCATTTTTAATCAAAAACTTCATCGATCATAAAATAAATAAAAATCGTAGAATAATTTTTATTTGCAATTTTATAATAAAAATTGAAAAATTTTGAGCTATTTCGCAATTTTTTTGAAATATTACTTTTTTCCTTTGATTTTGTTTAATCCCATATTTCTTATTTGCTATCCCTGGTAAAAATTACATATATCTGACAATCTTTTTTTAAAAGACAAATTGTAAATATAATTATATGAACGTGCAAAAAAAAATAAAAAATCATTATGAGAATCTTATCTTTGTTAAGGAATGAACGAAAAATTCTTTTAAATTCTAGACTGAAACAATTTGGTCGAGTCCCAAAATACCATACTCTAAAATAGAAAATGGCAAATAGTATTACCCAGTAATATTAAAAGTGACCAAGATTAGAAATAAAAAAAAAAAAATGGCGTACGTAAAGTCACGGGCACGGACGACTTTAGGATACCCTGTACCACTAGCTTGCAATAAAATCCGGTTCCTTCATAAATAACCAAAAACAAGAATTTTTAAGCAAACATTTTGTTTTGGCCGGTCGTTCCTATGGAAGGTATATAATAAAGTCAACCGATTTTGTTCAAATTTGGTACGATGCTTGGGTTCTCTTTTGTATGCAAAATTTGGTTACAATATCTTCATATACAAATGAATTATTCATCTAAAACTTTTATTTTTTTTTCAAGGTCGTCTGAAACACCCCTATGGGAGCTATATAATTTAACCCCGATATCAAAAAAATAAAATAAACTTGTCTCCTATGGAATAATATAGACGGACGGATAGACGGCCATGGGTATATCGACTTCTCTAGTCACCCTAATCATATTTTAGGTAACTTTGGAGTGTCTCCGACGACTCCTTCTATATGTTACATACCATACGGTACAGGGTATAAGAAACATTCTAAATAATCAGTTAAAATAAAAACATTCCAGTTGTTTATCCAATGCTACAAAATGCTTGATTAATAAAATATTGCAATTGTTTGTTAAACAAATAAGTTTCAAGTAATTGCCAATCCATTTTAATATTTTTATAAAGTACAAATGGTAAACATACTAGATTTGTCCAATGCATTTAGCAGTCCTTTATACCAAAAGTCTTATCATAATCTCAGGTAGCGATTGAGATATATCCGTCTGTTCGTCCGTCCGTCCGTCCATCCGTTTGAACGTCAAGATCTCAGTGACTAGAAGAGGAAGAGACACCAAACTTTACCAGCTGGTGCGCATATTCAGAAGATGAAGTTTGTTGAATATCTTGTTTGAATATCTTTCTCCGATCCTCCGCAGTAGATTTTCCCGGTTTTTGGCCACACCGTTTCATATTTTAACAATATTTTAATAATCACCTGAAATTTATCAAAGTGGTGAGTTATAGTTCTACGCATCTGTGTGTCAAAAATGAACAAAATCGGACAAATACAGGAAAAGTTATACTCAAAAATATACAAATTTCACCTCCCCTTGCCAATAAACTGTACCAGTATTTAACTCTACCTAATTATGGTTACAAGTGACTTCGAATCACAATTTTTTGTAAGCTGATTTATGTGTCTCTAATAAAATCTATCGATTTGGACCCCCCACTTCTTTGGCGTAACTTTCGAGAATTTTACCAAAACAAAAATTAAACCAGAACCAATTTTTTCGAGAGAAAAGGTACAGGGTGCTACTGCCGGGCACCGCCACGACTGTACCTCATTTTCTTTGTTTATTTCTTTTAATTGAAAATTTAGTTGCCAACAATTGGATTACGGAATTATAGCAACATTTTTGCATATTCAACTTTGGCTCTGTTCGCTTTCTGAACCTGGTGATATATTCGCTTCTAATATCGAACAATTTTTTGTTTTTGTAAGGAGCTCGTATAGTCCTAGAAAACCAATAGAGATAGTAGCATGAAATCTGAACCGTACGGTCTTGCTCTTTGTATAAACTAATAAATATAAGATTATTTATTTTCCTAATTATTATTTTTTAACTGCACTATGTGCTTAGAAGTAAATCAAATTTCAGACTGATCTTAACTCTAGCTTATCTTATGGTCAGACCTTAAACTACGTTGACATGTCTTGCTCTCAGCTATGCTTAAGAAAAATATTATCTTAAGAGCACAGACATATTAAAGATTATTGTTCATGAACAGACTGACAAAAAATCAATAATTGTGGCAATTATATGAAAGGAAGGTCTTAACTTATATACAAAGGGTATGAAAAGTTACCTATGGAATGATCAGGGTAAATAGAGAAATTGGTGTACCGATGTCTGTCTATCTGTCTGCCTGGCCGTATGCACGCCTATATCTCAGATATGGTAAGAGCTAAGCTATAAACTTTTAGATTAGAACCCTTATTATTCCATAGTCGACGAATTAAGAATTTTGTCTAGGGCACCGAAGCACAGTACCAATTTTTATCAATATTTCACTGAGTAGCCGACTTAATTGTGTGGAATATAAGTTTCTTCACTTTGAAGCCTCGTCAAAGGCTTTCAACCCATTTTTCCAAATTGCGACTTATGACGACCCGAAAAACCCTCGCGGATTGACCACTGGAGTTCTTTCTGGCCTGCATCCTTTGCAAAGACCCATGGTCCCCATTTGAAAAGTTTTTAGAAGAAACATATTGTACATTTTTTTTCGAGAGTAAAAGTACATGGTTCTACACTCGGTTCCTCGACTGTATGTATTTTTGTACATACATAATTTAAATATCTAAACAATTTTAAGTAAAATAAAACCTTTTCATCCCATTGTACATACTTAGCACGAACTTGAAAATGTTTTTAGCTCAGTAAGCGTTATTTGCTTAAATTTTCCTGCTGCTGAACAAACAGAAATTTATTTTCATTATAGTTTCGGATTTGGAACAGTACACATCCCAAAAAAAATGTTTGGTGTAAATTTTTTGAGTTCTTTTAAATAATAAAAAAATTTTAATTAATAAAAATTTTATGGTCGGAGGAAGAAAGAGTTTTTGGTTCATATTCCCGGTATCATTTTTATGAAACATAATATATAAAATGTAAGTTGGTAAAGTCGGACGTAAAGTCGGGCGCGGACGACTTTAGGATACCCTGTACCACTAGCTTGTAATAAAGTCCGATTTCTTCACAAAAAACCAAAAACAGAAGAATTTTTAAGCAACAATTTTTTTTTTGACCGATCGTTCCTATGGGAGCTATATGATATAATCCACCGATTTCAAAAAAATTTGACACAGTGCTTAAATACCTTAAAAAAGATATGAATGCCAAATTTATTTCAAATATCTATCAAACAAACAAAAAACATCGAATTTTGTATAAAAAACGTGTTTTTGGACCGATTGGTCCTATGGGAGCTATATGATCTAGTCAAACGATTTAGATTAAATTTGGTACAGTGCTTGGGAACTATAAAATACTCACGAATGTCAAATTTGGTCCCAATATCTTAACAAACAAACGAAACACAACAAATTTTGTTAAAAAATCGATTTTTTGGAAGATCGGACCTATGGGAGCTATATGATATAGTAAACCGATTTTGTTCAAATTTGGCACATTGCTTAAGTGGTCTAAAAAATTTCCAAACGCCAAATCTGGTTACGATATCTTTATTAAAAAACTAAATATAGCGAATTTTTCTTTAAAAAGTTATTTTGGCCGATCGGTCCTATGGGAGCTATATGATATAGTCAACCGATTTCGATCAAATTTGGTACAGTGATTGGGAACTATAAAAAACTTTCGAATACCAAATTTCGTTACAATATCTTTATAAACAAACGAATTATTCATCTAAAGCGCTTTTTTTTGTCGAGGTCGTCTCAAACACCTCCATGGGAGCTATATAATTTATCCCCGATATCAAAAAAATAAATAAAACTTGCCTCCTATGGAATAATATGGGATCTAATGTGAAAGTTTGGTAACTCTAGCTCTTACCATCTCTGAGATCTAGGCGTTCACACGGACGGACGGACGGACGGACGAACAGACGGACATGGGTATATCGACTTCTCTATTCACCCTGATCATATTTTAGGTAACTTTGGGGTGTCTCCGACGTCTCCTTCTATATGTTACATACATTTTCGGCTTGCACAAACTTAATATACCCTTGGTACCATACGGTACAGGGTATAAATACTCCATTTTATTCAATACTGTGACAATCCTTTGGCGTGGCGACGCACAAATTGATGAAACTCTAGATAATTATGTAGACGACATGAATGCAATAATATTCTCGTGACAGGGCGATCATTTCCACTTCCCAAAGCCATAACGTGCTCAGTTCCTTGTTCGTAAACAGATATGTTCAAATACTGAGGGTAACTCCACAGTAGTTCCAGCATATATTAATAATTCGATTCTATTTTTACTCTTTTAGTTGTGTTAATTCCAACAAATAGTAATAATGACTAATTCACTTAATTTCTCACAAAAATCGCACAACCTTTTTTTACTTGCGATAATACAGTTTGATTATTTTAAATTTGGCACTTTTCTTTTTTTTTAGCGAGTATAAGGTAACTCGTTGCTTTTAATATCACGATAAGAACAAATTTTGCAATACTGAAAAGGCAGCGAATTACCCTGTTTACAATATGCATTTTTTTTGTAAAAGTCCTCAACTCAACACAAAGCGTGAATACCCTTAATGTATTACAAGTTGCCGATGTCGTTTGCATGAGTTTTGTGGTCCGCATAGAAGCTTTTCGACAGTAAGCAAATCGCTAATTTTGGGTAGATTACAGCATCAAAAGGTTTCTTCTTTAAGGCCCATACGCAGCATGCAAAAATTTCTCACGGATTTAGAAAACTTCATATAAAGAAAAACTCCACTTTTTTCTATCAAAAAAATTCTTTCCAAAAAAGACGTAACCGTTGCCGTAATTGTTTTTTCATCTTTCAAACATAAGTTCAGATCTTTTTGGTTTTCGGTAAAAACTGTTTGATCTGGCCGACTGTTAATTAATTAATTCGCGATCAATACACAATCCAACGCATAGAGTCTTATTTTCTGGTGTAGTTGAGGATTTCTGGCAATATCAACCACAAGTGGCCTAAATGGCAGCCCAAAGCTATATTGGAGAATTGAATCTACCTAAAATTGGACTCATGTGCAATTTTTGAGGACTAAAGAATGTTTTTTTCTTTCTTGTTTTTTCCATACAAATAAGTACAAATAAAATGTATCGGCTACATTCAACATTCTAGAGTAGCCATGATTCACGGTCCACACGACAAGAGCACTAAGAAAGAATTTTGGATAGCGAGTGAGTCTGAGTTTGTTAGAAGGGAAAGGAATTTAATTTAATATTAATTTTTTTTTTTTCAAAAATCGAATCGAATTCCCCATTTTTCATTTTTATTTTTACACATCCGTAGGCAGAGATGGCGTCCCCAAAAACCGTACCATCTGATATTTTTGACATTTAAACTTCATTGACGCAAAGAACAAAAATACTTTAGAATTGGATGTATGCTCTGGACTACCTATCTGAAATGGGGACCTTTTCTAAATGAAGCTGCGGTACCCAGGGCCCGGTAGGTGGGAAATGTATCGGCCCCTCTTACAACTTTAGCTTGAATCACTACAGTAATTACACCGGAACCCTGAAAAAATTGTAATGCGATGTTGTGGTATCAAATAGTTGAGGTTCTGTCTCATGATGAAATCTGTGAATTTTTCATATCCTGTTTCGAGGTGCAACAAACGCGTGGAATATCTCCAGGGCTTGTTGTTTTATAATTTTCAGACATTTATTTTTTATGATCTGCATTTTTTTCAAATGACTGTTAGCAGCTTTATACCATACTGGAGAGGCATATGATAAAATTGGTCTTAGAACGCATTTAAAAATTTAGTTTTTGACGTGACAACGTCTTAAATTAGGTTTGTATGGGAGGCACCATTGAAAAAGTATAACGATAACCGTAACGATAAGTCTACCGATAAATAATCGTAACGATAAGTGGCATTTTTATTTTTGGTTTGTGCTCTGCTCTTATCTATAAACGAACCAGCGACTTTTTGTGAATCGCAGCAACAAGCAACGCACAGCGTCAGCCGCACCGCTTAGCGCTCAGCACCAAACTGGCACTGCTCAAAGCGGTGGCTATTTTTAGTTTTGAGTGAGCGCAACTGAATAACTATTTTATTTTTGGTTTGCGCTTTGCTCTTATCTATAAACGAACCAGCGACTTTTTGTGAATCGCAGCAACAAGCAACGCACAGCGTCAGCCGCACCGCTTAGCGCTCAGCACCAAACCGGCACTTCTCACAGCGGTGGCTATTTTTAGTTTTGAGTGAGCGCAACTGATTAACGCCCAGCGGCGCATAGCCTCTGCGGTCTGCCGAAATACTGCATTACCTCCGCAGAAAACGTAATTGATTACAAGCGCTGCGTTTCGTTTGAGGGATTGTAAGCGGAGGCAAATAGAAAAGCAGTGATCTGCCGAAAATCTGCATTACAACTGCGGAAAAAGTAATGCACAAATAGAAACTCGCACTGCGCTACCTTAGCAACACAAAATTTTGTTATTTTGTTTGCATGCTAACAAGCATAGTTCGGCCTTTCTTCTGTCAAACCATTCGTTTATACCTTTTTATACCCTGTACCGTATGGTCCAAGGGTATATTAAGTTTGTGCAAGCCGAAAATGTATGTAACATATAGAAGGAGACGTCGGAGACACCCCAAAGTTACCTAAAATATGATCAGGGTGAATAGAGAAGTCGATATACCCATGTCCGTCTGTCCGTCTGTCCGTCTGTCCGTCCGTCTGTCCGTCCGTCCGTCCGTCCGTCCGTCCGTCCGTCCGTGTGAACGCCTAGATCTCAGAGATGGTAAGAGCTAGAGTTACCAAACTTTCACATTAGATCCCATATTATTCCATAGGAGGCAAGTTTATTTTATTTTTTTGATATCGGGGATAAATTATATAGCTCCCATGGGGGTGTTTGAGACGACCTCGAAAAAAAAAAGCGTTTTAGATGAATAATTCGTTTGTTTATGATGATATCGTAACGAAATTTGGCAATCGAAAGTTTTTTATAGTTCCCAATCACTGTACCAAATTTGATCAAAATCGGTTGACTATATCATATAGCTCCCATAGGACCGATCGGCCAAAATAACTTTTTTAAAGAAAAATTCGCTATATTTAGTTTTTTAATAAAGATATCGTAACCAGATTTGGCGTTTGCAAATTTTTTAGACCACTTAAGCAATGTGCCAAATTTGAACAAAATCGGTTGACTATATCATATAGCTCCCATAGGTCCGATCTTCCAAAACATCGATTTTTTAACAAAATTTATTGTGTTTCGTTTGTTTGTTAAGATATTGGGACCAAATTTGACATTCGTGAGTATTTTATAGTTCCTAAGCACTGTACCAAATTTAATCCAAATCGTTTGACTAGATCATATAGCTCCCATAGGACCAATCGGTCCAAAAACACGTTTTTTATACAAAATTCGATGTGTTTTGTTTGTTTGTAAAGATATTTGAAATAACTTTGGTGTTCATATCTTTTTTAAGGTATTTAAGCACCGTGTCAAATTTTATTGAAATCGGTTGACTATATCATATAGCTCCCATAGGAACGATCGGTCAAAAAAAAATTTTTGCTTAAAAATTCTTCTGTTTTTGGTTTTTTGTGAAGAAATCGGACTTTATTACAAGCTAGTGGTACAGGGTATCCTAAAGTCGTCCGCGCCCGACTTTACGTCCGCCATTTTTATTTATTATCTACTGCCGAGAAAATTTTATTTTATTAAGAGATACGAAAACGTAAAGTCTGACAACTCGTTTCATAATTCCATAAAATATACGTATAATCTTGATTGCGTATCAAACGTTTCTAAGTAAACTACGTTAAAAGAAACAACCATCGACTTGACTTTCGCAAGACACATTACAGCAGAAACACTTCCTTTCATTTCCTATTTCTCCTATCATCGTCCTATCCTCAACAAAATCACTCAAATAGGAATTAGTTAAGTTTTAGTTTACATGTACGATGTTTTAGTAAACAAAATATATTTCTATAGTTACAATTTGTGTAATTCTTATTTTCATTCAATTCCTTGTTCCTATTGTGCAATTTAATATTGTAATATTCATATCAATAAATATTCTACCGAGAAAAAGACGTTGTCACGTAAAATCTTCGCCCGTAAAACCGACTTTACAGGCACCAGTTTTTATTCTTGAAATTTAGGAATGATCGTCGTTGTAAGAGTGTTCAAAGGGCTCTCAGCGATTTCATTGCCTTTACACAAGTTTCGTCTATATGTTTTTGGAAACTGAGTTTTTTATCGAGAATGACACCCAAGTATTTGACGTGGTTCTGGATAACAATATTATTATTTTCAAATTGTAGTTGTCTTAATGGAAGCCGCTTGTAGGACTTGTTGTATGGGAAATTTATGGATTGAGTTTTCTCGTGATTTATTTTTATTTTCCACTTAGAGAAATAATTGTTCCAGGCTTTCAGACTTTTTCCATTTTTTTCAAAAGAGCGCTGGTGAGTTTACTGGATGCGATTAGGGCTGTGTCATCAGCATAGTAGGCAACATCGATTTCTTTTGGAGGCTTAAAGTCCGATGTATAAATTATATATAAAAGCGGAGAGAGTATGGAACCTTGAAGTAATCCAGCCGGAATGTATTTAATTGAAGAGAGTTATTGACAGAGACAGCAAAAGAACGTTTATCGAGGAAGTCTGCTACTATTCCACAGAGATACTTGGGCAAATTTTTTTGAATCAATTTGTAGAGCAGTCCGTTGTGCCAAACAGTATCGAATGCTTTTTCAATATCTAGTAGAATTATACCGGATGATTTTTTATGACGTTTGTTAGTTAAAATTGTATTTTTTATTCTGCTAATTTGGTGAACGGTACTATGTTCTTTTTTGAACCCAAATTGTTCTTTAGATATTGTACCATGTGTAGAAACAAAATTGTTTATTCGATATTGAATGAGTTTTTCGAAGATCTTTCCCAGATTACTCAAAAGAAGTAAGATGACGATAGCTTTCTTGAATGCTCGTGGGAAGTAATTCAATCGGAAGCAGCTGTTAAATATTATTAAAAGCAATTTTATTGCCTTTTCGGGTAACTTTTTGAGTAAAATGTTGGGGACTTTGTCCAATCCAGGAGATTTAGAAGTTTTAAGTTGCGATATAATAGTAGTTAGTTCGTTAATTGTAACAAGTTCTATATTTTCGGTACTAGGTGGTTCAGATTTGAACTCAAATGCATTTTCTTTGTCCGAAATAAGTTTATTGTTTCCAACTTGTGATGAGGAATTTGAATCTTACGCTTTCCCCTTAAACGGCGACTAAGTTTCCAGAGCCGTTTATCGCCCGGTTTCAAACGAGACAACAGATGGGACCACTGTGTATTTCTATCGGTGTTTATTCCTCGGTTTATGTACTTGTTGAGAGATACGATTTGCTCGTCGGTGATCTGTTGTCCGTTGCTGTTTCCTTTTGAATTTCTTTCTTTCGCCTATATATATTCTCACATCTCTTGGAAAATATGTATCTTTTAGGCTACTAAACTTGGGAGTGGCAATGTCTCTTGCAGATAATATAATTTTTACTAATCTATCGATATCTATGTCTATGGCTGTAGTAGAACTGTAAGAATCAATAGACAATGTAATACTCCTATTTAATTCATTCTTAAAAATTTTCCAGTCGCATTGACTGTAGTTAAAATATGTTACTCGGGATTAGCTGTGCTAAATGATTGGCAATCGATTGTACATAAAACTGGACGATGGTCTGAAGGGATTTCATACTCCAATGTTTTCAGCCTCATGTTTAAGGGTGAGTTACTTAAGACTAAATCAACTATCGATGGTAGTCGGTGATTTTGATGGGGATATAGTGTGGGGCTGATGATGTGGGGTCCATATACAAAGAAGTTACACGATTGTTGTAAGGCGTTTAATGCGTTCCCAGCCGAATTATTTGTCGAACAACTCCAAAATGAATGCTTTGCACTTAGATCTCCAAGTAGAATGAATTCTTTATCGTCAGATGTGAGCGCTTTAATGTCATTACGGAAATTTGTCGAGTACCGTGGAGAGTAAGCTGTAGTTATCTATCGTTTATATATACTTCAGCTGATAAGTTTTCGATGGATCCAGTTTTAGTTATGGGAAGCAGATTATGTTTAATTGATCTGTTTATTAAAAAAGCGACACCACCCCTCTAGAGCCTGTTCTGTCATTACGATAAAAAATATAGTTGCTTCAATAAGGTTTATGACTTTCATTTAGAAACGTTTCATTTAGTGAAGCTACATGTATTTTCTGTGAATCCAGCAATATTTCTAATTGCTTTATGTTAGAGTAGTTTGAAATTCCATTTGAATTCCAATGAAGCATTCTTAAAAATGCAGTCATTTCCCATTATGTGTTGAATCTCTCTGAGTGGAATGGCGATGTCCGCTACAATTGGAGGTGGCTTAGGTTGTCTTTCCTCCTGTGGTATATAAGATTCTTGGGCAACATCCATATCTTGAAGATTGGATAAAGACTCAAATCGATTGCCGCGTGATGACGTTGGGCAATCGGAACCAATATTACTACCCATCTTACGGGGAGTTTTAAGTCTTTTGGGGGTATTTGTCTTGCTCTTAAATCGAGCGGAAGGCCTCGGCCCCGGGGCCATAACAACCTTACTTTTATATTCCAATATATGGATCACGCCTTACACGAGTAAGAATATAATAATAAATGTAAACAATTCGAGTGAAGAACAAGAACAATAATTTGCCACAGTCGTGGTCTTGTCCATTAAACTTTAAATAAAACTTTTTTTTTTTACTTTTCTAAATGATGATGCGGTACCCAGGGCCCGGTAGGTGGGAAATGTATCGGCCCCTCTTACAACTTTAGCTTGAATCACTACAGTAATTACACCGGAACCCTGAAAAAATTGTACTACGATGTTGTGGTATCAGTGATCCCTTCCCACAAATGCTCAAGTCAAGTATAAGTTGATAAACTTTTATTTTATTAAGTTGTCTCAGCTTAAATATTAAGTACACATAATTGAAAAAAAGCAAGTTAAGGGAACTCGTTTAAAAACTTATATTTTGTATATCCAAGAAATGATGATGTTGTGTACTCTTTAATAATACATTTAAGAACAGAAGAAGCCAACTTACGCAATGCCTATCTACCTATTATATATCCAATCTTTGGAAATTAAAGTTATATATTGACTTTTGCACAGAGTTAAAAACAAAGCTTGGAAATATGTGGATTGGTTATAGAATTCGCCCAGATACAGATATTTATGTCCAAGTTAAAAATTTCTATATTGAGTTTTGCACAGAGTTATAATCAAAGCTTGGGAATAAAGTCTCTCTTCTAATATGGTTGATTCCCAAAAGCATGAAATTCAAACTGTCTCACATGAGTACTCAGGTGAGACTAAGGACCCATACGACGTGAGCATGCTGAAGAGCCTGGACAAGGAACAATCGCCGCAAACAGATTGGTTGTGTTTGGTCACCCTGGAATTTGAGGAGATTTTGGAAATGCAAAGCGAATGCATGAAGGGACGACGCACGAGTGTACCTATTTGTTGTAATCTGGCAACGACAAATGACAGCATGACAATACATAGAACAGACCTTCCCAAAGTTTTACCGGTTCCCATTGCAGGACGACGCTCGTGTACTTGTTTTAGGTCCAATCCAAAAAATGTATAGCTAAATCGACATTACAAACATCTCCTTGTAGCAATCAGTACGGCAAGCATTTCATTCGAAGAGTTCATTATTATATTTCATTCAGTACGGAAAGCAAGTTCCTTCGAAAAGTTTATTTTTTTTTTTTCAATATGGGAAACAAGTTAAGCTACTTTTCATCCACGTTCGAGGTGCTGGTCACGATATTATGCGGAATGGGCTTGCTCTGGATGTTGCCCGGGGGAGACGTTTTCATACTTCGCTATTTTCAGCGCGCTACTAAGGCCTACAACAATTATAGCCGTATAAAAAATCGGCAAGTTCCTTTATCGCGCATTAACATGCGGCAACTACAGCTGGTGAGGCGTAAGATTTTGATCCTAGACATGGATGAGACATTGATCACAAGCGTGGCAAAGAGAAAGAAGCGTCTCGGAACTGAGCACTATTCCTATGATCATAGTTTTTACCTAAAACAATTGAAACTTCACTTTTTCGTTTATAAACGTCCCCATGTGGACTATTTCTTGGAATTTGTCTCCTGTTGGTATGATGTGTACGTTTTCACTTCCTCTGAGGCGATTTATGCAGATCCCGTACTCGATTTTTTGGACAATGGGCGTGGCATTTTGCGCAATCGCAGATATCGCCAACATTGCGAGTTCCACATGAAGCGTGTCGATGCAATTAATGAGGATCTGTCCAATGCTCTAATCATAGACAATTCACAAACAGTATGCGAAGATAATCCAGGTAACAGCATCCAAATCAAGTCCTATGAAATCGGCACAAAGGATGAGGAACTACTAAAATTATTGCCCTTCCTGGACGGCCTGCGATTTGTCGCCGATGTGCGTAGCGTTCTAGGTAGAGGTTGATAGTTTTTTATTTATTACGACTTCTGCAGTAGAATGTGATGGTCGTGCCGCTAAACGTGTTGCCACATCCGTTTATTTGCCGTCGATTTGCTTAAATCCTAGCCACACTTCGGCTTACATTTTGGCGCCTTAGGCTTGCACGTCTTCTTTTTTGGCATCGGACATATCGGTTTACAGCTGGGCCTCCTTTTACGAGGGCACTTGGGTTTTTTGGCGCAACTCTTCCGCTTCTTTGAGCAGCTACGCTTCCTTGGCGCACAGCTCTTCTTTCGTTTCTTTTTTGGACAACATGCGTCAGTTTCGCCAGTTGTCAAAAATACATTGGCGCCAGAGTTGGGAGAGTTGCCTGCTTTCTTGGCATCCTCAGTCATTTCGACGTGTGTGATGTCCATTAGTCTTAGGGTCCGTCCGAAATGGTATGTGCCCTATACCCAGAAGAAAGAATTCTTAAATCTAAAAATATACTTTGCCATATCTGTGCAACTTACGGGAACATATAAATTGTATTGACTTTTGCTCATGTTGTTCCAATGACTGGCAGCATTTTGAACAAGTGTCGCGCTGTTAAATTTATCACCATATAGAACATTATAATCCCGCAAAAAATTCGATTTCATAATGCCGTCTTTCTCGGTAGTTTCGCTATCGGTCTCCGTTTCTATGTCGCTGTCATCATTGTCACTGTCAGACTCGTTAATAACCATTTTCGTTGGCCTTTTCGGTGGTGCCTCCTCGGACATGACTATAGATACAAATTTTAAAGAAAATTTAAATGTAAGGAACGAAAAATGTACTTTTGTTTATACGTTTGGTTTCCGTGTCAGACATCACTATTTAATTTAAATTTTACCAAAAATTTAAAAGAATATAAACAAAACACAATATTAATTTGAGCTGTGTTTATCGAAAGTATTTGTTAACTAAATAATTTATGAGAATATAAAACCATGTGCTGTAAAGTTTGAAATGTGAAGTTTCAAATCTTCGCCTACTTAATGAATTTAAATTTTTCACAATAAAAATATAAACTAAACACTTGTTCCTAAACTTATGAACGTGTGGATATCGAAAGTACTTGTTAACAACTAAATTTATGAGACTATATAAACTATGTTTAAAATGTGAAGTTTCGAATCCACGCCAACTTGTTTTCAGTAGCAATCGATGCTTCATTGGTGGAACTATGGGATGGATCATTCCTTTTTTGGAAGAACCAGGTAGTGAAACTGATCATGCTTTAAGTAACCTTGGCGGGGTTTCGAATGTCTTCCTCGGTTACACAAATTTAATGTACCCCTTGTACATACGGTACAGGGTATAAAAATGCGTTCGCGAAGCAGAGACATCGATAACAGATTATGGCCAGATAAGAAGAACTTACTTTTGTTTGTGTTTTTAGTGGCAGACATCACTATTGAATTTGAGTTTTGAAAACAAAAATATAATACAGAAAAAATATATAAAAAACACAATTTTAATTTAAACTTGTTTATAAACTTAAGAACGTGTGTATTTCGAGAGCACTTGTTAACAACTAAATTTATGAGAATATAAAACTATGTAGTATATGTTTGAAATGTGAAGTTTCAAATCTTCGCCTACTTGATCGTACCTTTTGTACGCTCGACTTTAACGTAGGCCTATTTCATAATAACATATTTTCTGGCAATATTAACATGGTTCACCGGCAGACCAAACTTGTTTTTGGTAGCAATCGATGCTTCATTGGTGGAACAAAGGGATAGTCCGTCCCTTTTTTGGGAGGAGCAGGTAGTGAGCTCGATTATGCTTTAAGTTACCATGACGGGCCTCCGAATGGCCGAATATCCGATTACCTCCTTATGCCAGTAGACTTCTTCTAATTGATTTAACTTCTTGGCAAAATCGTAGGATTGCCCTTGACGCTATTTTTTCCATAAACTTAATCCGGGTTACATTGATTCCCCTCTCCTACTTCGTCAGCTTTTGTTTAACATTCCTAGAAGCTTCTCCAGGAATTTTGTATCCTTATCTCTAAAGAGATGCACTATAAATTGCGCATTACATGAGCCTTTTAGAGTATTATGTTCGAATTATAATGATTTGGCGCCTATCCTCTAAAGTGAACTTTCTTCTTCCCGTTTGATAAGAGCAGTTTTAAATCACCTTGGCTGCAGCAAAAAATTCCTCCAAAGTCGGAGTCCGTATTGCTTGCAGCCCTGTGTTGTACTCTGGAGCAAAATGACTAAATATATATATATTTCTATATATGGCTGGACATTGATCAAATAAAATACCCCCAACAAATCAGTGGTAAACTACCTAATATTAATTAAAATATATTATTTATTATAAATTCTATTTATGGTTTCTTTTGTATTATCTCTTATATTTTTGATTAATCAACTGTTTTAAATTGTATGTTAGTTGATCTTACAAATAAATAGTCGATGCAGCCAAATTCATACTTAAATGTCAATCCCAGACACATTCCATACGCGAAAACATACAGGCATTAATCAGTGAGGATTTTCTCGCTTTCGACAAAGATCGAGATTTTCACGGAAGATGGCAATGGTTCTGAATGTTGTGATTCGACTCATTGTTGATATTGGGTTGGAGGATATTTGAATACAAGCCAGAGGTCTTCGCATTTTTACGTTGCTTACTTATTTCTTTTGATATTATTAAATTATTGTTTTTTTTTTTAATGTATGCGTATTTAATGTAAAAAATATATCATACCTATTTTAAAAGTTTGAAATTATATTCAGTACCTTCTTGATTTAAATAAAATAACTTAATAATTTGAACGAGTTTGTATTTTTATGTTTACATGGAAATACAAGGATATTTGGTTAACTTTTCAGAAAAGAGATTCAGGAATATTATGAGTGCGATTTCTATTTGAACATACCATTAGTAAATGTTCGAAAAATCGAAAACACCCCCAGTAAATTTAAATTGGTCTTACCTACCTACCGGTAAAAAGTTTGTATTCACTATTGTAAGGTGACTAAATAAAATTCACTATTGTAAGGTGAATAAAAACTTTTTACCGGTAGGTAAGTAAGTAAATGAAATGTGGGTCTTCCTCATCTTTTGTTAGTTATTATAATTAATATTTGTGAAAAATAATTATTGTGTATACAAAATAGATATGTTAACTTATAAAAAGAATTGGAAATATTTATTCATATTTTTGATTCTCGTATAACACCAACGCATACCCTGGGCATCCTTTCAACATCCTTTCTTTCAGTGAATTCGTTGAAATTTAAATTCTATTATCTTAAAACAATTTTACTTTTTATTATTGGTTGTGTGCTGCTTCGAATCCATCCAATCAAGAAAGTATGCTAATTAATTTTCGGCCCATTTTAAATTTTCATAGTTTGGCACGCACCAATTGGATATAAATTTAAGTTTATAACTAATGTCGCGTTGATTGCAAAAATAAATGGAAAAATAAAAAATAGTCTTAAATTCGGGTTGTTTTTTATGAGTTTAATTTACCATATTCCAACGTTTCCCATTTGAAACGAAAAGCACAAAAAAACTTGAATCCGACAAAAAATACCATTTATTTACATAATTATAAAGTAGAAGTTAATTCTAAATTATAAAAGGTTTATAAGCCAAGCTAAAACAAAACTTTGCGTTTGTACGCGCACACTGGTCATTATGGCAGTAATTATTTGCAGTGCCTGTACGGTTGTAAATTTTGAAACTAGCGCTTAAAGGCAAAAAAATGCATAAAATACAATATTTAAAATTGGGGGTTCTGCCACGCACTTCACACCACCAAACAGTCTTTTATATTTAGATGAAGATATCTCGAATTTCTATAGAACTAAATCCAGTTTGACCGCTTAAGGCAGGCACCAAACCCGATTCGATATTGTTGGCTGGAAGAAGGTAAAGTGACAAATGGAGTATATCTAAAATATTCGGATTCCGGTGAAGAATTAGAGCTTGTGGCTTATCATTAAATATTTTTTTACTATATGCTTTTTGTCTAAGTTGGCATACTTAGATATATTACTTGTTCAATTAAGTTAGTAATAAATTTTTTACAACGTAAGCAGCAGCAGCATCAACTAACTCGAACGCAACCACAACAGCTGTCTAATACATCCAGAGTTGGAGCCAGTGGACTATCATATGCTTCAATAGCAAAACGTGGAAACGCACCTGCCCAGCGTCGCATACATGATCTTCAATCGCAAATCCAGTTGTCTAATACTAAAGAAAATACTTTACAAGCAGCAGCATCCGGTTGACGTTCAATCCCTATTGGAGCAACAGCAACAGCAATTTTTGAAATGGCAACAACAGCTGCAACTACAGCAGCAACAGCAATTCCTCTTATGGCTTCAGGAGCAGCAACGAGAACAACAAAACAAGAAAAGCAGTGAACGGCTAGAACGGCTCGAAAAAATGGTCCATGAAATGGCCAGCATGTTAAAGCAATGGTCTGGTGATACTTCTACTTACCAGCTTCATAACAACGCACCAACCTCACAATGACCTCTCTCAAGATCCTTATCTGGAATGCCAATGGCATTGCAGGAAAAGCCAGAGAAGTGGAACTATTCGCGCACAACAACAACGTTGATATTCTTCTCTTAAATGAGATCAGATTAAATCGAGGCGATGTAGTTAAAATCTATGGATATACCTTTTATCCAGCTTGCAAGCCATCAAATCATAACTATGGCATGGGAGGAGCGGCTGTGTTTGTGAGAAGCTCTCTCCGACATTTTCCACAAAGGGTTATTGAAACTCCAACCATTCAATTCTCCTCAGTCAAAGTTGCCACAGGATTGGGAGACATGGAGTTTTGCGCCATATACTGCCCCTCCAAGGAACAGAATAGAAGAAAAGGACTTCAGCGACATACTCGCTTCTTGCGGTCAAAGGTATCTGGTTGGTGGTGACTGGAATGCGCGACATTGGCTGTGGGGAGATTCATACAATTCACCCAGGGGTAGAGAATTAGCCGAAGCTATTACAGTTAGAGGAGCCAAAATTCTTGCAACAGGCTCTCCAACTAGATACCCATATGTATCCAGTCACACACCTAGTTGCATCGATTTTGCTCTATATCACGGGATTCAGGATTCTCAAGCAGATATCCGCCAAAGCTGGGACCTAGACTCTGACCATTTAGCTCTCGTCGTTGATTTGCAAACCAACGGTTCTAATACAAGGCCAAACAGTCGGTTAATCACCAACCGTACTGACATCATGGCTTTCAGAGAAATTCTAGACGACTCCATACAATTAAACTCGAACCTGGACTCTGGAGAAGACATCGAGAACGCAGTAGATCTTCTGACTGCAAACATATATAGAGCTGCTACTGCTGCAACGCCACCTAATCCTGAGCCACGCCCCATTAGTTATGGCATTGTTCTTACGAGGGAAGCCAAAGAGCTAATAAGAACAAAAAGGTGCCTTCGAAGAAGAGCAATTCGAAGCCAGGATCCTTGGGACCGAATTTTGTGGAATCGAGCAGCAAGACAGCTACGTAACCTCTTAAGGCAACTCAGAAGTGATTTCTTCCAGCAAAAACTGGCTCCCATAGATTACACTATTGATGCAAACTACTCACTATGGAAATGCACAAAATCCGTTAAACGACAACCTTTTAGACAGGTTCCTGTCCGATGTTCTAGTGGTGAAATTGCCAAGAGCGAAATAGAACAGGCAAATGCTTTTGGATACCATCTAGAGGCTCGTTTTACTCCGTTTGATTTTGCTACGTCTGCGCAGACTGTAGAGACCCTTCAAAATTTGGAGACCCCGCTGCAGATGTCTCTGCCTATCAAGCCGATAAGGATCGAGGAATTAACTGAAGCGATCCAACTGTTGCCGAGAAATAACGCTCCGGGAATCGATAGGATTTGCAACACTACTTTGAAGGCCTTGCCTACTAGAGCGCTCCTCTTTATAGTCCTTATTTTTAACTCTATCATCAGAGTCCAAGTGTTCCCAAAGCAATGAAAATTAGCTGCGATCTCGATGATCCACAAGCCGGGCAAACCAGAAGATGATCCTGAGTCATATCGGCCAATAAGCCTACTGTTCTCCCTGTCTAAATTATGGGAGAGGACCATCGCCAACCGGATGACTGACATCATAAGACAACGCGATATCTTGCCGGTCCACCAAGTTGGATTCCGAGAAGGACACGGCACTGTGGAACAGGTTCACAGATTGGTGAAGCACATCCTGCAGGCTTTTGATGGCCTAGAATACTCCAACGCTGTCTTTATTGACATGCAGCAAGCGTTCGATAAGGTTTGGCACGAAGGATTATTGTGCAAAGTAAAAAACCTTTTACCTGCACCGTACTTTGGCCTTTTAAGATCTTACCTAGAAGGCCGTGAGATCAAGGTTAAGGTAAGGGACACATACTCATCCACATATACTATGAGAGCCGGAGTGCCACAGGGCAGTGTTCTTGGTCCGCTCCTCTATTCTTTGTACACCTCTGACATACCCAGCCCTTCCTCACAACATATGGATGCTCCCTCTAAGGCCATTATTGCGACATATGCAGACGATATAGCAGTCATCTACAACTCCAAAAGTCACTTAGAAGCAAGTGCTGGACTACATTGATAATCTCGCAGCATGGTGCAAACGGTGGAATCTAAAAATTAACCCACTTAAACTGCAACAACTGCGATGGCTCAACAACAAGAGGAGCACCTTGCCGCTGAGATGCAAAAGAGCTGTCTACGTGCACTGTATTCTGCCGATATGGCTCTATGGCGTACAGATCTGGGGAATTGCAGCCAAGTCCAATTACAAACGTGTACAGGTACTGCAGAATCGAGTACTACGCCAAATTACCAACTGTCCCTGGTACGTACGCGGTTCTACACTCCATAAGGACCTCAAAGTGCTTTCAATTGAAGAGCAGATTGGCAGGCACACAAGCAGATACACCGAGAGGTTGCTGAGACACCGAAGCCAGCTCGCAAGAGGTCTACTCCCTGCAAGGCCTCTAAGGCGACTTAGACGGCAAGGTTTTGCCAAAACAATTGTAAGCCAGTAAGGCAACCTACAATTAATTCCTCACACTGTGTTTGAGGTTCGGCTCCATATATATTTTCTTCTTGTGTTGTTAAAGTACTTAAATTTTATTGTACATGTTCTGCACTTAATATAAAAAAAAAAAAATAAATTTTTGATGCAGAAAGTGAGTCTTGTATATTTTTTAAGTTAAATATTGGCTGGAATATCAACTAGAAGAGATCCAAGATGGAAAATGATAAAGGTAAGGATAGAGGAGTTGCAAAGAATGCTAATATACAAAGAATATAAAATAATGTTGAAAAAAAACAACATAAAGTACATAATACACAGACCTCTGAAAAATTTTTTTTAACAAAATTCTTTGTAAAGTAAAAAAAAAAGAAACAATATTTTTAAAGTATAAACTTTTCGATTCAACCATGTTGCCTACCCAAAAAATGTATAAATAAATAAATTTGTTGATAGTTTTTCAAACAATTTTTTTTTTGTCGCCCCAAGACATGTTTTGGGGCAAGAGATTGGAATCAATTAAGTTCTGAACAAAAAGGTGGTTGTCGCATAATCAGATTGCTGAGTCAAGTCAAGATCCCGATATCAACTGCGAAAGAAAAGTGAAAGATCAAGAACATCTATATCTTTGGTTCCCAACTCAGTTACTTAAAACAAGGCATCTGGATCATTCTCGAAGGCGCTGTTATCTTCCCTGGGTACTTCATTGCGTTTCACGTCTCCAGTAGCGATTTTGGCATATAAAATGCAAGAATAATCCTGACAATTGCTATTGACTCTAGTCCTTGCGTCCTGTATTTCATCTTATACTTATTTGCTTTCCTTTGATAACTTTGCGCCTTCTTTTCGTCCGTTTCTGCTTGGCAACGCCTTTGACGGTCTTGGTGGTAAGCTGATTGGCCCGCTTCGTCTTTTCGTATATAAAATTATGGGGCAAGCATGCACGATCTCGTCTAATTGTGAGTATGCCAAGTTAATTGCCAACATCCAGTGCCAAATTTACCGCAGATTTAAGTGTTCCCAGTAGCTGAATATCCTTAATATGATCGCTAAATTCATTGACGGTTAAAGCCGAGTCCGGCTGACGGGTCAACACAGTCAATCCTGATGCAAGAGTGAACTTTGATTTTTCGGCATTATAAAATTTTATTTTGTATTTTTTTTTTGTATTTATTTAATAATAAGAACATGTGAACTGAACGGCTTGTTATTTAATGCTATTATCAGGCTCCAAGTCTTTCCAAAGTAATGGAAATTAGCAGCGATTCTAATGATTCACAAGCCAGGCAAAACAGAAGCTGATCCTGAGTCGTATCGGCCAATAAGTCTTTTACTCTCCCTGTCTAAATTATGAGAGAGGACTTTTGCGTATCGGATTCCTGCCAATATAAACCAATGCAATATCTTGCCGGATCACCAATTCGACTTTCGAGAGGGACACGGCACTGTGGAATAGGTCCACAGATTGGTGAAGCAAATCATGCAGGTTTGGACCTGGACCTGGAGTTCTCCAACGCTGTCTTCATTAACATGAATCAAGCGTTCGATAAGGTGTGGAACGATGGTCTACTGTGCAAAGTAAAAACCTTTGCCTGCACCGTACTATGGAAGGACGAGAGTTTAAGGTCAAGGTAAGGGACATATACTCGTCCATTTATAATATGAGAGCAGGAGTGACGAAAGGCAGTGTTCTGGGCCGCTGCTCTTTTCTTCGTATATTTTTGATACACCCAGCCCTACCTCTGAACATATCGAAACTCCCTCTAAGACTATTATTGCGACATATGCAGATGACATCTCAGTCATCTATAATGCCAAATGTAGCGTAGAGGCAAGTAATGGTCTACAAGCGTATCTTGATACTCCCGCAGCTTAGTGCAAACGGTGGAATTTGAAGGTTAACGCACTAAAAACAACAAACCTGTGTTTCACACTCAAAAGATTGACGCATACCCCTTCAATCCAGCTAGACGGAGTTACCCTGGAGCAGGCATCACAAGCTAAGTACATCGGCATCACTTTGGACAAGCGCCTTACCTTTGGGCCACACAAGATATGGTTAAAAATGTCGTCACAGACTGCTACAACTGCGGTGGCTCTACAATAAGAGGAGTACCTTGCTGCTGAGATGTAAAAGAGCTGTATATGTAAACTGTATTTTACCGATTTGCGGGATTGCTGTTAAATCGAACTATAAACGCATATAGGTATTGTGGAATCGAGTATTTAGACATATAACCAACTGTCCCTGGTATTAACGCGGTTCCACACTCCATAGAGACCTCAATCTACACACAGTTGAAGAGCAGATTGGTAGGCACACTAGTAGATACAGCGATAGATTGCAAAAACACCGCAACCTGCACGCAAAAGAACTACTCCACGCCCGCCCGTTAAGGTGGCTTAAACGGCAAGGTTTTGCGAAGACGTTGGGTCAGTATGACTAAAGTCAGTATGAAAATTGTAATTTTTGATGCGCTATAAGTTTTGGCTGTTATGTATTTATTTACCATCCATATGTTGTTATGGTACAAAATTGATGTACAGATTCTTCACTTATTAATATTAAAAAAATAAAATTTAGTTTAGTATACTCTAGATCATTAGCATACTTATATCGTATAACTAAGATGGCATTTATACCCGTACACTTTCCAATGCAACCCCGCTGATACCCCAGCCACAGGGATAAGGATATTATTTTTAAAACCACATCAAACATAATAAAACTTTTTCACAGCAACACACAAAAATGTATAGTGACTGGAAGGGCTTTCAAACCCATTTTTCCAAATTGCGACTTATGACGACCCGAAAATCCCTCGCAGATCGGCCACTGTATTGAGCTCTCTCTCTGGCCTACATCCTTTGCAAAGACTATACGAGCTAGAGATACGAATCTTTACTAACTGAAGTTTGTTGAATTATATCCATATGCTACCCCGTTCCCCGTAGTGAAGCTTGCAGATTTTCGCAATACTACATTGGCTCTAATAAACTAATCTACATCGAAATTTAATCGACGTACCAATTGGAACATTTTCCGATTGAAAAGTTTTTTGAATGAACATGTTGTAAATTTTTGTTCGAGAGTAAAGGTAAAAGGTATTTTACGACTGTATGTTCTTCGACTGTATGTATTTAAACTTCTAAACAATTTTAAGTAAAATAAAAACTTTTTATCCCATTGTACTTAGCACGAACTGGAAAATGTTTTTAATATAGTAAGCGTTATTTGCTTAAAATTTCTGCTGCTGAACAAACAGAAAATTATTTTCATTATAGTTTCAGATTTGAAACAGTACACATCCAAAAAAAAAATGTTCGGTGCAAATTTGTTGTGTTTTTTTTAAATGATAAATAAATTTTAAATAATAAAAATTATATGTTCGGAGTGAGAAGGAGTGTTTTGGTTCATATTCCCGGCATCATTTTTATGAAACATAATATATCAGATGTAAGTTGGTAATTAAAAAGCATTAAAACCAAAGTCAACAAAAATTTTAATTTCAGGTTACGCGGTTATATTTAGAGATTCAAAAGCGGCCTGGAGCAACTTTAAATTTTTGAAGTATTCGAATTCCAGATTTTTGTAAAAATTCACTTTTTGTATGGCCAATGCATGAGGGAACTGTCTGTGCAGGAGCTGGTAATAGATGACGCCAATGCGCAGATGATGAAGATTTGTTATGTTACAACCAGCGTTTGATTGACCCAATTTAGTAGCGCAAACTTAGACATGGTATTCTTTTTTGTAAGCACGACATTTATAGATCGTTAATCGATCTTGTAAATGGTCTATCTAAATTATAAACGCTTTGCAAAGGATGTTCAATCGCATTGCGTGCAACTGCAGATCTTAAAGTGCGACGAACTGCTTGTTTATTGTTAATGTTATTCATTTTTAATTTTAAATGTTTAGCATTCCAGGCATATATATTGTGAATATTTGAAAAGTTTGAAGTTATACTCAATACCTTCTTGATTTAAATAAAATAACATAATAAATTGGAAATATTACGAGTGTCATTGCAGAATAAGCGGATCGAACATACCAGTGTTGTTTAATGTTCGAAAAATTTAAAACACTTTTAGTAAATTTCGTAACATTAAAAAAAAACTGGTAATGCTTACACTACCGGTTAAAAGTTCGGGTGTTCATCCCACAGGAACTAAATCGGGTTACAACCTGGCGACTATATTTAAGTTTATTCTCCTGTTCTTAGCCTACGATGTAATTTCGGGAAAATTTAGAAGGATCGTTATCCTGCTGAAATCAAATTCACGACCACAAATATCTTACCTACAAAAATTGTACGAAAGATTTTTTTTTTGTTGTGTGCTGCTTTGAAACCACCCAATCAAGATATTAAATTATTTATTTTCGCTGTCATATGAAAATTTTCATAATTTTCCACAGAAATTTCATATAAATTGTAAGTTACAATTACTTTTTGAAAAAAATAGAGAATAGAATTCACGTAGTGAGTTTAATTTAGAACTTGCTCTGTTTAAACAATCGTAATTAACAAGTTCCAAAGCTCTAAGCAAATTCTTACCAGAATCAAGACAAAATTTTTAAATTTTGTTCCGCCATTTAAACTTTTAAACATCAGACCAAAGATTTATAATCAGCTACCAGAAAAACATATACCACTATTCTTCTCAAGCAAGACCAAATTTAGAACTGGTTCTGCCATTGACTTTTGAGCACGAATCTGGTACATGATTAGAAGATTTGTATTGGATGTGTCCAATAAAAACCGTTGGAATCAGAGGAATCTCATCTTGGGACTATAGTATGAGGCAGCCTTCAGTAACTTTAGCCTAGGAACGACTCGATTTATTGAATGGTATCAAGGAACTTTTTTGTCAAATATTCGTGAGGCGAAATCCTTATAATCATAAACCGGGTGTAGAGTACAAATGTCATAACTATTTAATTGTTGGTTTTCAACTCCATATTACAGACCTTAAGACTGCTAGAATATTTGGCGACCGTGTTGCGTTCAAACTATTAATTGAAGATTCCAAGAAAGAATTCTATCAACTTAAGTCAATTAAACATTTTTTAAATAGTCCAGTAGTCATTACTGTATGGTACTACGTCAAAGATTTGGAATCACCTCGAAACATTCCAGAATTCGTTCATCAGAAATACCATAAAAGCTGCATTTATGAGACAAAACCTTTTATGGATCCATTAAAAATTAATTAAAAAAATGTTTGAGTTTCGCCAATGATAGTTTTATTACATTTTGGAATAGTTAAAAAATATATATGAATCCTTATTCGTGGCAGCGAGTTTATATTGGAAAGTGTAGCGGTATATGTAGGTATGCGAAATAAACTAAAATATAATAATCATGGGGTATATCTTTATGGTGAAGTATTGGAGAGAACTGTAAAATATATTCACGATTAGAACTAGTGTCTTTATTTTGGGTAAGTTGCTCTTACCATTTGAAGTATCGACGTATACGTTGCAGCCGTCCAAGGGTTTAATGGGTCATCACCTCAGGGTACATGCGCTTCATCGATCTTGTCAATGGTCTATATAAGTTGTACACGCTCATTAAAGGATGTTCAATCACATTGCTTGCAATTCCAGATCTTAAAGTGCGACGACCTTTCTCTGGTACTGGCTTATTCTTAGTCTTATCCATGGTTTTTTTCTATTCGATATTCCAAGCGATAATTCAAGTAAAAAATATATTCTTTTCGTTTAAAAAGTTTGAAATTTTACTCAATTCCTTCTCGATTTAAATGAAATAACTTAATAAATTGAACGATCTTGTATTTTCAAGTTGACATGGAAATACAAGCATATTTTGGTTAGCTTTTCGAAAGACAGCTTCAGGAATATAACGAGTGTCATCCCAGAATTAGCGGGTCAAACATACCAGGGTTGTTAAATGTCCGAGAAAGTGAAAACGGTCTCAGTAAATTTCCTAATATAAAAAAAAATTGGTCATGCTTACACTACCGGTCAAAAGTTGGGGTGCAGCTTACAATATTAATGAAATGATTTGAACGCGATTTTCGTCATTTATTATTTTTATTTACGAAAAAGTTATCATTGTGAAAACAAAAAGAATTGGAAATGTTTAAAAATATTTTTGATTGGGCATCTTTTTAATCACTTTAAGCCATGATTCCTTGAAATTTAATTCCAGTAATTCTTGTAGGAACGTCCAAAGCTATATTATATTAGTTGGTTCCAATTTTCTCACTTGTCTCTCCAATTCATACCACAGCAAGTAAATCGGGTTACAACCTGCGATGTAATTTCGGCCAAATTTAGAAGGATCGTTATCCTGCTGAAACCAAATAAGCGACTAACAGTTCACTGAGTAGCTGACTTAATGGTGTAAAATTCAAAAGTTTCTTCACTTCGAAGTGTATAAGAGCGCGCAGAAGGCATTCAACCCATTTTCCAACTTGCGTCATATGAGGACCTGAAAACCCCTCGTGGATCCACCATTGTCACCACGTCCGTATGAACACCTACATAGTTTGCGAAGAGTATAAGAGCCAGAGACACGAATTTTTACCAGCTGAAGTTTGAATTATATCAATACCCCGTTCCCCCATAGTTAAGTTTTGCAGATTTTCGCAAAGCTAAAGTGGCTCTAAGATATTAATCCACATCAAAAATAAATCGATGTTCAAATTGGTAAGTTCTAAGAAGGAGCATGTTGTAATTTTTGTTTGAGGAAAAAGGTACTGGGTATTACACTGACTTGACTATATTTTGAACATACATTTTTTTTAACAATATTTTCAGGGATAATAGGTAAATGAATTGACATTAAATTACATAACAGGATTGACTGAAATTTAATAAAATCAGCCAATATAAAAAAAAACGTATTACATCAGTTAAAACAAAAAAATAATTAAATAAATAGATAAAACCTAACATGATATATCTAAATTCTGACTGAAATGTCCAAGACATGGTGTCATTTAATGCGCCTGGTTAGTTGCGAGGTATACGTCGAGAGTGGATTAAGGACTGTCTTGTAAAGCTGGACTTTATTCTCGAGGCTGAGTTGAGAGTTACGCCCCTAATAGCCACTGCATTTCTGTTTGTTTTAATTTTTAGCAGCGCGTGTTTAGCTTTTATATGGGCCATCCATGTAAATGTTCTATCCAGGTGCATTCCCAGGTACTACTTCAGTTTGGGGAATTTTAGATCCGTATAACAGAACCAATGGAAGTTTTCTTTTCTCAATGCAATTCTTTACATGCGGATTGCCGGATTGCTAAGAGCTGCTGATCGTGTTTAGCAACCAGATTTTCTGAATACAGCGAAGAACTCTTCCAACAGAGGCTTGTAGTTTGCTTAGGGTTTCTGACTAACTTTCTCAATTAAATATCTTCTATATAGGTCCTATGCTCGCTGATGATGTTTAACTTTGCTTCTTTTTATGATTCCACGTTGCATCTTTTACTTTAGGATGACTTAAACTCTTAAACTATTTTTAACTTTAGAGCTTTCTACCACAATTTAAATTCTTTACAAAAATTCGTTATGCGTAAATCATGTAAATGTAGGTTTACAAGACTTTTGAGTTATACAGAGAAATTAGGCATAGGTATAGTATATATGTAGAAATTCGCTCTAAGCAGATTATCTATCTACCTCAAATCAGTGTACATACCTGAAAAAATTCGTAGTAGGAAAAAGTTCCTTGAAGTTCGAGTATCCAAATCCATAAAAGTTGAAGAATTTTAAGACTTATATTTAAGCCGATGTGAATCAAATCAATGCTCTAGTTTACTTATTAATAATGAAAAGAAAGAATATTTAGGCCAATTGTTTGGGGACGCG
>JBAMAX010001066.1:0-26866 GCA_037043745.1 Chymomyza amoena
ATTGCGACTAATAAAACTAAAAGTTGTGATTAAATAAATAAATCTGTAAGTTATTATTATTATTATTGTCTGAATTTTACATTCACAGCTGGTTAAGGCTGGAATTCACCTATCCCGGGTGGTTACCAAGGGATTAGGCTCAGTTGCTATTTGTTTATTTTATTGGCTATTTAAAAACGCTCTAACAATATTGCATGTTTTTAGATATTACCGCTTTTTGAATTTTGGCTATTGTTTTTTCGGATATCTGGAGTGTTTTTAGATTTTGTGCAAATGTTTTGTGTACTAATTCCTGTTGCAGTTACTATGAATGGTGTTATTATTACTTTGTTTTGGTTCCAGATATTTTTTATTTCTTGTGCAAGTTCCTGATATTTTTCTATTTTTTCTTGGTATTTTTCGTGTATGTTGTTGTCACTTGGAACACTTATTTCTATTAAATGCGTTATTTGTTCTTTTTTATTTATTAATGTTATATCTGGTCTATTGCATGTTATAGTTCTATTTGTGAGTATGGTTCTGTCCCAATATATTATATCTTGAAGTCTTCGTTTTCCAGTATTGTGTCCGGAGTATATAGATAATATGGTGTTTTGTTGTTTGCTATATTAAGTGTATTATTTTTGCGACACTGTCGTGTCGTTGTGTGTATTGTGTTCCTGCAAGTATAGGGCATCCTGATATTATATGGTTTATTGTTTCTGTGTGGATGTGGCACTTCCGACATTTGTCGTCGGTTATTGTGTGGTCTTTAATTATGTATTTTCTGTAATTTCTTGTAGCTATTATTTGATCTTGTATACCAATTATAAATCCTTCTGTTTCTGCTTGTAACTCTCCTCGTTTGTCAAGCCTTGATGTTGTCTACTATATGTGGGTGTTGTCCATGTAGTTGTTTTCGTTTCCAGTTGTTGTTTGTTTCCTCTGTCGTTTGTGTGGGTATGGTAATATTATGGTTGTGAAGCTTTAGTGGTGTGTAGTCTTTATCTGCTTGTATGATCGCTTGATGCAGCGTTGAGGTTTGGTTATAAAAATATGTCCTCAAATTTCTTATTTGGTTATTATGTAGTTGTTGTATGTCTATTAGTCCCCTTCCTCCTTCTGTTCTTGGGATTGTTAATCTTTCTTTACAGGCATGTGGGTGGTGTTTTTGAAATTTTGTCAGCTTTGTTCTGGTAACTATTTTCAGGTTCTCTAAATCGGTGTTAGACCATTTTATTACTCCAAATGAGTAGGTTAGTAGTGGTATTGCGTATGTATTTATTGCTTTGAAAAGGTTTTTGGAGTTTAGGTATGTTTTTAATAATTTGGTTAATCGTGCTATGTATATTGTTCTTAGGCCGTTTTTAATTTCGGTATGGTCTATTTTTGTGCTTTGTTGGAAACCCAGGTATTTGTAAAGTTCGTTTTCTTCCATACATTGTAATGTTTCATTATTAAGTGTTTCTATTGTTTCTCTGTTTATCCATTTGCCATGTTCTAGGTGTTGTGTTTTACATTTATCCATCCCGAATTCCATCTTTATGTCCGTTGTTATATTTTCTACTATTCTTATTAATCTTTGTAGTTGTGACTGTGTTGATGCAAAAAGTTTAATGTCATCCATGTATAGTAAGTGGTTTATTTTATGCAAAATCTGTTTGTTACTTTTGATGTTGAAGCCATATTTGTTTTATTTAGTTGGTTGGATAGGGGATTTAGACACATACAGAACCAGAGGGGACTAAGAGCATCTCCCTGAAATATACCGGTTTTTATTATTATTATTATTATTATTAAAATTATAAAATAAAAATGAAAAAGTTTAATACGATAATCATATACTCAAAGAACAGAAACAAGTTTATCTGTTAAACAAATCAGAAGGAAATTAAGAACTGCGTCTTTGCTTTTGCATTTCCATGAATTGGTCAAAGCGTTCCAATTTAACTCTCCAGCTGTGCATTGCTGGCCTTGGAGGTGAAGTTGGGTGTTAACCAGTTTTCATTACCTGAATTGAGATTGCCTCTGGAAAAATTTCGAAAACATTGTGGTCCGCTTTCATTTAGTTGTGTGTCTATTGCAGGAATAGTGGCTGGCTGTCTTTTGTTACTGGACACCGGTTGAATGGAAACTTCGTTCAATGGCACCTTCGACCGTTTTGATAGGCGCTGGTAGATACGGCAGCCTTTATAATTTGCAGTATGTCGTGAATTGCAGTGGCCACTTTTGGCGGGTTGGTCAAATGGCTTGTTGCATTCGGTTGAGGCATGGTTATGCCCACATTTCACGCAGCGGAAGGCTCTCCTGCAGTAACATTGTGTGTGTCCCTAGTTCTGACAACGGTGGCATTGGACGAAATCTTTGCCCTTTTGATTTCGGTTCCAAATCTACGGAAAATAAGTTAAAAAAATATTGCGCACTGAGTATCCCTGATTTGTAAGCTGGTCCTTAAGAAAATCATGGCTAGTCGAATAAGGCGGTCCTTTAATGGCAACTTTATAAGCGCGATCACTTGCTAATTGATAGACGTGGAACTGTGCTCTCATTTTGTCCAGCTTGCTGACCATGTCTCTAAATTATTCGTAGTGATTCACCTGCAGGTTTTGCATAACATATTTGGGATTTAAATTCATTGAAATCTTTGAAGAGAGCATTTATATCCGTGCATCTATTAATAAATATAGATGGAGGCCTTTCAGTGCGGGTCTCTGATGGTTCGCTCATTTCAAGGAGCATATCCTCATCCTCGGAATCAGCTCCCTAAGCAGCAAATCGGTAGGAACGGTTTGCGGTTGTACTTGTATTTGCTGGCACAGTTTGCCAGGATGGAACCAAAAGATTTTTTCTGTCAGCTATATTCATTAACTTTGGCAGAAGCGATCGCTGCTGCTGAGCGTAAATGTTCACCGTGAGAAGCCCTCACCAGCTGCAATTTAGGAAGGCTAATCGACCATCAAACTGAAGCCTAGTGGTAGAGAGCTTTTCTCAAGACGCCGTAATCGCAGAAATCGATGGTTCAAAGAACAAGTTCACAAATAAAAATAAAAATCAGAAAATTAATTTTAGTAATATTTAGTCTTTGCTATGCATTGTGTCCTTGATTTTTGATGCCTTGGACATACTAATCCTCGAATATTTTCTTTCGATCTTCCTATTTTGCTTTAATTAGAATAGTTTTGTTGGTTGTGCCCTGTTTAACACCTCCCAATTTCCAATAATAACCCCAAAATTGTAGATGTGGTGTTAGTAAGGAACGTGGAAAAGTGCTTGGGTGTAAATATACGGCAGTCAGATCCTGACCAGCAACGATATTTGTTTGTGGTCGATGCACTGATACTGCTTTTTATTTAGTCTATCGTGGTTTTGACGATCAACACACCGAAACTTAATTTTTAATAATATTTCCTTTGATTTGCAAAAGGCTTTCTGCTTTGTATCGATATCTTTTTAAATCTGAAGGTTGTCCCACCAGCTATAAAAGCTAAAAGAACTGCTCATGTAGCTTTGAAGTTGGTTTATGACTTAAATCACAAAATCGTTCAAAATTGTTCGTCTTTCATCTTTATTTTATTTTTTTTTGCCTATTAAAGATGTGTATTAAACCAATTTTTCTAAACTTAAATACATATTAATACATTGTATCTGAAAACTTGACTTTTGATTTACATATTATGTGGGATTAGTGATTTTTGGAGTCAACGTATTATCTTCATAAGTTTCCAATACGTCGGCTAAATGCTCGTTATCTCTAGGTTTTTTGAATTGCCGCTTTTTACCAGAAATTTTCCTTCGCTTAGGAACAGGCTTCTTCAGCCCATCATCCTGCATAGATCGTATACCTTGCTTTTCAAGATAGTCGTCAATTTTGGCATCGTCGACAGCATCGACGGTTGCGGATCGCCACAATTTTTGAAACTCTTCATCTACTTTGAAATTCACCGTTCTGTCGTTAAAGAACAATATCTTTTTTTTATCAATCGGTCGTACAATAATCAGAATCTCAGAGCTACGGTTTTTTAAAACTCGCTCACAATGCGGTAATGACTCTTCTACATCTTCAAGCATGATACCACCCAAGCCTTTTAAATCGTGTTGCTTCAGTAGTCGCATTAAACTTTTTCCATCTTTTATTTTATACACCGGCTTGAAACTGAACTTCTGACCATTAGGACCATCATTCACCTCTATCTTTGGGTTGTCCCTTAGAGCTTCACCTGCAAGCCAGTTTTTCACAGATTGTCCAATATCTAGTTGATTAGTTTCGTCCAAGATTTCATCAATGCTCAGGGGGTGATCATCACCCTTTAGATGACGCGTTCGCATAAATTTCACAATTTTAGCCAATGCTCCAAATTTATTCTGTGAACTGCCAGTCGTAGTTTTGCATGTGGAAGCATCCAATTTTGAAGCGTTTGGAACGTTTGGACGTATTTTTCTCTTCGAATCATCTTTTGGGGTCGGTGCAGGCACTATTCCAGATTTCGTTTTCTTTTCTACGCTCGGAGTAGCTATTGCTCGTTTTTTAAACGCATCGCGTTCTCGTAAAAGTGTTGGATCCATTTTTATGGTATATGTGCCTATAAAAACAATAACAATCAATCTATCCCGAACTTTGAGATGGAAAAGAACTTTAACTTTCTTACGCTTAGTACATAAAACTCGTTTTAAATTCGTTTCCTCGAATGCCTGCCTTTGAATTAAGCAGCTTCAGAATTAGAATGAAATGTCTCAACAGTTTTCCCAAAATGGGCTTGACAAAAATTCAAATCAAATGAGTTTAAATGCAAAGCAAAGTCGATTTGTTGCAATTACATAATAATTGTATAAATCCAAATAGATCCGACTAATTTATTAGCCTTATAATGCTTATAATTTATTTTACAATTACCCACCAATTTAAACTTACATATTGTCAATTGCATTCATATATGTTTACTTTTTTCAGAGTGCTCGAACTAATCACGGAATAGATTTTATAACAATTTATCAATATGAATCCGCATGAGCATCAGCCACGTCTAAATGAAGTGGCTCAAAAGTTTCTGGCCGATTTGGAAGAGGAACGCCAGCGTCTTGTGGCTTCGGACTTTCCGCTTTGCGCTTTATTGATTGAAGAAGCTCTTGATCGTGTTTACGGCACTGGACGCATTCCCGGTAAAGAATCCTATGCAGATGTCTTTAATCAGAAGCCAATGAAGATGACCCAGAAAGTTTTCGTTCCAGTTAAACAGTTTCCAAAGTTTAACTTTATCGGTAAAATTTTGGGACCAAAGGGTAACTCATTGCGTCGTTTGCAAGATGAGACCCACTGTAAGATTGCTATAAAGGGCCGTAGTTCCATACGTGATCGCAAAAGGAGGAGGAACTGCGCCGCTCTGGCGATCCACGATATGCGCATCTCCAAAAGGATCTCTTTCTCGAAGTTAGCACCGTTGCAACTCCATCCTCATGTTATGGGCGCATAGCTTCTGCTCTTGCCGAAATACGAAAGTATCCTCATACCTGACAAGAACGATGAAGTTTCCCATGAACAACTGCGCGAGCTAATGGAAATGGACCCAGAGTCGGTTAAGAGCACTAACATTTATGGAACTTCTTCTAATGCATATAAATCGGTGTTTGACAAAAAGTTTGGAGGCGACACTGGCATACCCAAGTTTTCGGATCTTATTAAGGGAGTGCGACAGGCACAGGAGAATCCCCCCAAGTTGAGGAAGAGGAGGCCTTTCACTATGAACCTCGATTGCCAAAACGTAGCGCAGTGACTGGATATGAGTATTCCAAACCACGTCCATCAATAATACCACATAAACGTCCACAGCCATATCCAACTGACATGAAACGTATGCGCGAACCCATCAAGTCCTATAAGCCCAATGCCTACACTACGAGTATACTAAAAAAATATAAATAATATCTTTAATGGAATATCACAGACGAAATACTGTAATATTATATAACATATAAATTATGATAGAAAGAAAGGTTATAAGACTTTAAAAGCAGAAAAATTTAATATAAAACAGCAAAAAAGCTTATTTCGGCATCTGCAATTTAAATACTTTTTTCGTATTTGTTAAGTTTGGTTTCGCGTAATATTATTTTAAAAGAGATTTTTCCATTTTTTTTAAATATGTTTTTTGCTAAATAATAAAGTTTACTACTTAAACTTTTGAAATATTTTGTTACAATATATTTTTATATAATTACTTAAACTTTTATAAAATTGTTCTTATACTACAATACCTAAATGCAATCCATGCCGAAAATAGCTTTGTTAACTTGTTGAAAATATCAAAAAAAAGTTTAGCTTTACTTAATTTTATTGTAATTCAAATATTTAATAACTTTTAATTATAAACCATATAATCCATTAAAAGTTATAAATCCAATTAATAGCTTTATTTTAACAGAGTAAATCAAGTTTATTTTATTTAATTATTCCACTTTTAAATTGAAATTGTCGCTAGAAATAGAAATTACATGGCAAAAAATATGATTGATATATTAAAAACGAATAAATAAAAAATGAATGAATAGATATGATATAGCGTTCTGAAGTGAAAAAAATCAACGCGATCATGGATCATGTAATGCCACTTAGTTATATAACAATTCTGATCGAACTTTATACAAATATGAGACCTATTCCAAAACTTAACCGATATGAATTGGTCCACTATTTCATATTCTCGTAATTACATATAGTATACATAGTTACTTAAGAGACAATCGATTAACATTGTATGACCTTCTTATTATTGGATCATCTTTCCATTGCTCTTTATAACTATTTTCCTATTTCTTTACGGCACCAACCAAATGTCTACTTGCCGAATCAGGACTTCCAGATATTCTAACGAGAGTTGCTCAAACGACTTTTAAGCTTATCCCTAAAATTTTATGTTCGGCTTTTGTGACCGCTTTTAATTACCGAAAAAAAATGTAAAGTTATATCCACAATTCGGAGACATGTAAGTTTCAGCAAAAAACGTGAACTAGAAACACCCTAACTTTGGAATAGAGTCAACCAATTACCTCCTTGGCGGATGCAGAACGAAGTCGTAAACAGATCTCTACACACATTCAATAAAGCCGTAGCAAACAAAACAGTTTTCCAGCAATTGTTCGCCGTCGATTAAGAGCAATTAGGCCCAACTGGAAATGTCTTATACCGGCGGGTTCAACACCGACGACGCAACTAGCTTTGCGGGGTCGATCCTGATGGTTCTATTGTTTCTTAGGGACTTTTCCTGTGTACTTCTCTATTTTTACCGCTGAAGCCACAGCTATTTTAAAAGCTATAAAGTACGCTCTAGAAGTTCCTTTAGTTAAGTTATCTGCAGCGATAGTTTATTCACCCTGCAAGCTACAAAAATAAATCTACTTTGGATCCCAGAGCACATGGACATAAAGTGGAACGAAGTCGCAGATTCGGCTGCCAAACATGCAGGGCGAACCCCTTGCATAACTGTTATCCTCCCCGTCAAACAAGACTTTTGCCGAAATATCAAAAATATTTTGAAAACAAGCGAATTGTCAGAATGGCTTTCGTTTTCCCACTGGTATAAGCAATTCAACCCAAACAAAGATGCAATACTGCATCCAACCTCTCGTCATAGAAGGTTATGCAACATAATTACTCGTCTTAGAACCGGCCACACAACTCTGACCCACAACTTCTACTAAAAAATGTTCACCAAAAAATGAAAATAAGCCAACCTGCTCCAAATGCGGTGTGAACTATCATTCAATCACGAATTGATCGACTGCATGCAACTCCAAAACATTCGATTTTCTCTCTTTGGTCCATTTCAACCATCTCAACTACTCATAGACCCAACTCCTGGTAATACTAATCTTAAGTTCCTTCAAAAAATAAACTCATTAAGCTACATATATTAAATATGTAACAGTCGAGTCGATGGTCCAAGCAGCTAGCACTCTTTCTTTTTTTTTAGTTAGTTATTATATTATAATTATTTTTTACATATAATAATTAATATGGATAAATAAATAAATAATTTTAAGCAGAGAGTGTTCACTTATGCTACACTTCTATGCATTTAAAGAGCCTCAAAGGTGATTCATTTTTACATATGTGAAACATTTTCAAACAACAAATACGTGTTTGTATGCGAAATCGGCATTCTTCTCAAATATTAAAATTTTTAATAGAAAAAACAATTTGCTTATCCTTATATACGAATCGCTAAAGTATTCTATCAAAATTTATATTATGTCAGTAGCTTCTCCACTAATCAAGTGCATGCAAGTTAGGCGATGGCTTGTCATCGTATCATTATTATCTTTAAAATCAATATAACCAACCAAGATATAAACAAAAATTGTAGTTAAAACTTAAAAACGGCATCTCTAAGAACAAAACAAAGAACGTAAGAAAAAAATAACTGCACTTAGAAGTGTACAAAGGGCCGAACCCATAAAAGACAATTTAATAGAAGTTTGGGTTAGCGATTAAAGAAATCTGATAGAGTAAGTTAATTCTAATCTGGAGTTGAAAGTCGGTCGGTCGGTCGAATAAAACACAAATGAAGTTATTATTATTGGCCACAAAAAATAAAGCGATTTAACTTGCATGCAGAACTGATGTTTTCGGCGAATTCATTTGAGGCGAATATCGAGCGACAAGCTCAACGAGTGAGTACTTTTTGAACCAAGTAAACGGATTCGCACTCACACATAGAAAACTTCTAGCGAAATTGTACGGTACTGCACGTGTGTGCTGTGTGTGTGTGTGTGTATTGAGTGCTTTTTCGTCTATTTGCTTCGAAGCAACTCGCGCAGCTCGCCGCTCATCATTCGTAAATTGACAGTGCAGAAGTGAAGTTGTGTAAATATTGAACGGCAAAAAATCGCGAAAAGAAAGTTACAATTTAGTGAAGTGAACGTGAATAAAAAATATATTTGAGCTATTAAAGCAAATATTTAGAAAATTTGCTTCATAAATTACTCATAATACAGAGTAGTACATGCAAATAGTTTATTTGATTTTTGCTTGCGCGGTGCAGGTTTATGTACATATATGCATGTGCATGTGTATTTATGTATGACATATATACCTATATAATAAATACGCATATGAGCCCCGACCACTATTAATTCGTACGGCAAGCTTTTGTACCCATATCCAATGTTTAACTTACGATATTTTTAATAATAAAGTAGATACACATGCAAACCTATAGTTGACCGCCCTGGGGTGACGTATTGGCTATAACCATGTAAGTTATAAGTGGAACACATATAATTTATTATATATATGTAATTAGCATTGCTTTTTGGCATAAAAACTGAGGCTGAGCCAGAGCCACCGCTGATCTCTTGGAAGGCAACTTGGAAGATGCCAACAACAATGACTCAACATCCAATAGATATTATCTGTATACTTTGGTCAATTCAAGCTACCAATTCTAAATCTTCTCCCCATGAGGAAGGCGACCTGGTTGACAGAGTTTTTAATTATACTACAAAGCAGGGTCTTCTTGTAGATGAAGCATTTAGCCTGCCGGATACCTCTATAGCAATAGCGGATGGTAACTATCGGTCGTTACCAGCGCAGCCGTTTCTCTACAAGCAACATTGCCCGTACAGTTGTTACTCCAAAGGTCGCTCTAGGTGATACCACCATCCTGACCCTACCAGATAACCGCTACCGCTACATGGCAGCCAATTGTGCCTACGAGTCGCCTAAAATTTTCTCTCTGCACCAGCACATGGATTTCCATCGTTTGAGCTTTGGTAGTGATTCCGCAGGGCATTGGGATTGGTTGCAAGTTGGGAATATGATTGCTATATTAACAATCTTTTGTATATTTTAGATGACACATGTTTTAAGCGTGGCCATCCTCAATGAATCAACTTTGTGGCTCATGTCATCTTTCATTTGAAGCGTTGTGCCACGGACATGGAAACTCACTGGAAATTTTGTGAATCACCTGTGCTCTTTGGGCGACCCTTGCAGCTATGTTTGCATCTAGAAAGATAGCATCTACGACATAGCTACTTTTGTAACTATTGTTTGGCAACCACGGTGGACAAAAATTGCAAATGGAACGTCAAGTGGATATGCCTGTACACATTGTTTTGTATGCAAACTTATGAATGAGTTGAACCTGGGATGACACTTGACTATCATCTTCCGGAGGTGCAATCTTTTCCACGTCAGCCGTACTCCGACAAGAATGGAAACTGTACCAAATGATAGTTCAGCACATTTTTAAATGCTGTCATCAATATGTAGAAACATTTACAAATGCATCTGAATGTTAGGATTAGCGTGGAAGTGCAGCAGGATGCTGATTAACCCACTGCAGATAATACTGCAATACAAGAGGCGCCGCCACATTTGCGTACAGGTGTGACAAACCGTGAAGTGAAACCGGGAATGCACATCACTAAAAAATCCAAGTACTTACATGCACCCAAAGAAAAGCGTTACATTCGTAGCGAACAACCCTTGCAGTGTGACCTTTTCATAGGATCGTGCATTTCGCAAACATCTATGCACTCAACATTCTTATAGCGATGTCTTCTATTGCCGCCATTGTTCCAAAGCACTGCGCGGATATCTACTCTGGAAAGCGTAATGTCTCCCGTGCTGTGGCACAAACAGCACATATAGCAGTGTGGTTCCTGTCCCAGTTTTCCATGCGTACGTCGAAATGAACAGGAGGTGGATGTAGTTGACCGCTCTGGGGCGACTCGTTGGCTTTAACCATGTAAGTTATAAATGGAACACTTATAATTTATTATATATATTTAATTACCATTGCTTTTTAGCAGCTCGAACCGTTGACCAACAAGATGCCTCTAGTTGCAATCTGTGCCTGAATGCATTGAAGACCTACAAACAATTAATGGATCCTACAGCATCTTGCATAAGCCAAAATGGTATTGCACTTGTATACATTGCGACTTTGGTTCCTTCCAATGATTTACCAGATGTGTCATCACATATTGTACGTGAACATCCCAATCAGCGTGTGCAGATCTCTGCTGGTCCATTACTGCAATAGTTGCTTTGCCGTGATCTCTGAATATGATCGCAAGACAATTCATTGTGGAGAGGAGCATCAGTGCGCCTACCAGTATAAGTGTGCCAACTGCGATTTTGCTCATTGTCATAAAGCAAGTTCATCCTGACCAGATTGGGACAGGTGCTAAACAGTTTCAGTGGAAGACTTTTAAGCCTTTGGCTTTGTTTACAATAATAATAGTATATAAGGCCTGTAGGTTCATTAATGAATCTTTCAATATATATTTATTAATATTTAAGTATTAAAAATGTACATATATAAATAGTAGAGTTATTTCTAGATTAGAGTTATTCTTAGATTATATCATTTTGTATCTTTAAGAAAGGTAGCTCTTGTTTCCGTTTGCTTTTGTGATTCTGGCAAGGATGTGCTTAGAACTCATATGAGTTTACATTTACAGATTTGTTAACGAAATAAAATTAAATTTTGATGCAGTTTATAGGCAGAGGTTTTAAATCTTTACATTTTAAAAAGTGAGTTTCAATTCAATCTAATTTATTTGTATATAGTAGTGCCGTTAGTTACTACATTTGTTAATTAATAAAAATTGTTTGTTTAAAATAAGCATTAAAAATAAATAATGTAAAAGTATTTTTATATGCAGGGAGCACTTGAATTTTGTCTAACAAGAATGTTGCTTAAGCCAGCAATTATAGGCTAGATAAAGCTGCTATAGAGTTTTTAAGATTTCTTATATTATGTTATTTTTTTTTTACAAAAGTTTGAAATTTTGTAACACAAAATAGACCGATGGGGACAGCAAACAACGGCATATTTTTTCCCGCTCTCTTGACATTTCTCTTCAGTAAGGTTTGCCATCTCATTATGGAAAGATATACGATCCAACAACGAGTCGAAATTATTAAAATTTACTACCGAAATTCGGAGTCAGTGGCCTCAACTTTAAGAGCGCTACGTGCAATTTATGGTCGTCATAATTGTCCTGCCAGACCAACAATTAAGCGTCTAGTGGAAAAATTTGAATCCACAGGCACAGTACAAAATGTTCCCGTGCCAGTGAGACAAAAAAGTGCCCGTAGTGTCGAGAATATTGCTGCCCTAGCGCATCAATTGAGGAAGACCCAAATCAGTCTTCACATCGTTCTCAAGCGTTGGGCATGTCTGTGACGTCGTTGTGGCGAATTTTGCGAAAAATCTTGGCCTACATCCTTACAAGATCAAATTGACGCAAGAACTGAAGCCGCTTGACCACCAGAAGCGTCGTATGTTCGTGAATTGGGCTGAGCAACAACTTGAAAATGATCCGGATTTTTATCGAAAAATTATCTTCAGCGATGAGGCTCATTTCTGTCTGTGCTTCTAATAAGCAAAATATGAGTATTGGCAGGCAGCAATCCACTCGTACTCCATGAGTCACCATTGCATCCCGAAAAAATTACGGTTTGGTGCGGTTTAAGGGCCGGCGGCGTCATTGGGCCGTCTTCTTCTGTGATGATCAAGACCGGCATGTTACTGTGAATGGAAATCGCTACCGCTCAATGATAACCGAATATTTTTGTCCCGAATTGGATGATATGGACTTGGACAATGTGTGGTTTCAACAGGACGGCGTCACAAGTCACACAGCGAATATCACAATCGATTTATTGGAAACCAAGTTTGGTGAACGTGTTATCTCACGAAATGGCGCAGTCAATTGGCCGCCTCGGTCCTGCGTTAGACTATTGCCTGTGGGGCTACATGAAATCTATGGTCTATGCCAAGAAGCCAGCGATGATTGATGAACATGGTACGAATATTGAACGTGAAATTGCAGCAGTATCGGCCGATTTATGCTTGAAAACCGTCCAAAATTGGATTCAGCGTCTGGAAAATAAATCGAGTTCCATACATAATGGCATCGAATGGTATTGCCTTATTCAGAAATCAGTGAATCCAACAGTACCCACGGTTTCTCGACATTGCAGGGACACAATCAGGGACTATTCAGTGGGAGTGTTCTAAAGGTGATGATCAGCTGATGTGGCCAACTAAAGACTTTCAGAAATGTTGATGCTTGCGCCCAAGCAGATCAATTCATAGCTCTTCACATAATTCTCGTGAGGAACTCCAAGTTGGCCAAGCACTATCCGGCCATAGACACGCATTTTTACACCATCATTTATATACAGAAAGGCATCGATGAGCTCAAAGCAATTGATCCATTTCATTTTTGATATGACTTTTCCGTGGACTAACTAGAAAAGATTTGCAAACAGTTTATATTGGTAACTCCAAGTCCTATTAGCCAACAACATGGACAGGTCAAGGCAGCAGTTTCTTGTATTTATTCAACACTGTGTGTGTGTGTGTGTGTGTAGTGTGCAAGTGTGTACATGTGTGAGTGTATAGTTTATAATCTAAATTATTCATAGAAATTATCATAGACCTCTTTAGCCTTATGTGATTATCCAGCTCGGTCCTGATCCAATTGACTACTGCTGCCTATGGATTGGGCTTCTTAGCTGGTAGAGTTTTGCTCCTCTCATCTGCCTGATCAACCATTTCAGGTTGTTGCTCCGCACCACCATCAGCTACGTTGCTGGACTCCTCACGATCTTTGGGATAACGCAGCTTCTTTGAAGCAGCACGTGGTTTGCCGCGCTGCAAGGAGCAAGTGCAGGCTTCTTCAGAGACTTCATTCTCTGTCTCGCTAGTGTCCGGGTATAAGGTCACTCCACACCTGCACGAATAAACCCGTGCGCACACCTTAGGGGCCCCCTTAGCCACGTACTTGTGCTTGCGGCGTACGGAGCCCTTGCCACCAAGGCGTACAGCCTCTTGCATTTGTTTAAGTTTTTCGGGATTCATAGCTGCGAAAATGTTTCAGATAATTACGATAGTTCCATTTATAAAAGCATAAAACACTTTACGTACCTTGGATTTTTAAGAAAAAAAACCTTTTTTTGCGTAATTTTTCACAACCAAACACCAATGCACGTGAAATAATCGATAGGTCGATTAAAATACTGATGCTTCGCTAAATAATCGATATACTTCAAACTTTGAAGCAGCAAGTTCTAATCGAATCTTTTACGTAAAAGCTATATAAATAGTTTTTATAAATAAAATTGACTAATTTCTTGCGAGATCGTAAAACTATTGTTTTTGTATACAGAAGTGATTTAAAGTTCATTTAACAAGAATGTTTCCAAGCCAGCAATAATAATAATTTTGTCTGGCAACGCCTTTGCGAAACAAAACACAAAAAAGGCGATCACTGGATAAATTTTTTGTGTTTTCATTTAAACTAATATCAGTAATTTATTTAACAATTATTATATATTTTTTATTATTGTTATATTTTTATTTTGTTAAATATTTTTTTGACCAACATTTTTTAAAAAAATTTATTATAAACGACTAAATAAAGACATAAATAAATTATAGCTGGAATTTCCCTAACAAAATTTCTAAAAAATAAACTTAATATATTAAAGGGATGCCACAGAAAACTATTTCATATCAATTTCTTTGCAATTCCAATTCTTGGAGCCACATACTTGAATTACACAATTTTTGGAGATTTGATTAAATTCATTAATAAAAACTAAATTTATACAAATAATCCTTTAGTTATTTGCAAAGTTTATTCAATTTATAAAATATCTGTGTCTTTTTGTTTTGCTAAATGTAATGTTTTAATTCATGATTTTCGTATATACAAAATCTTTATTAAAATCTTTGGTGCATTTGGCATTCTGTGACAACGTATAAAATCTTTTCAAACCAAGGAGTTGCCACCTAGTTGTGGTACTAAATAATAACATTTCGAAGTAATTATTTTGGCATATTAATAAATGTTTTTGATGTTAAATGATTGTTAACAAATTGTTTTTTATTTTATCTGTCATTATAAAGTGCTATGAAATAAATAAATAATAATAATAAAATAAATATGTGCTGTGCATCTTTTTCTCATAAAGTGGCAATGTAGGGCATGGTTGTGATTGTCAATAGTTCAGCAATATCATATTTAAAAATTTAATTAAACATATATAAAGTAGTCAGTAATTAAAATAAATGAAGTTGATGCGATCTAAAGGTTCTTCGGCGCCTTCGCTTGATTTTTTCCTTGTTAGGGATATTTTGTAAAGCCTTAATGGCTAATAAGTCCCGCAGAAACGCATTTTAAAAAAAAATAATTTTCTTATTTTTCTGCAAATTTTCAAATGTAAACAAACAAATTTTGCCATTCTCAACGCTGAGCACAGCTGTCGAGAGGGTTGTCATTCACACTCTTGTATTGGGCGGGACAAATATTCAAACTTTATTTAAATCTATTTTATACAAATGGAGAGCAAAAAATTTTGGTACAGTTGAGGCGGTGCCCGACTGTGGAATACCCCGTACCTTTTCTCTCGAAAAATCACAAGAATCAGTTTACCAAAAATTGTGATTTGAGGTCACTTGTAACTATGATTAGGTAGTGTCAAATATTTACGCAATTTGTATATTACGAAATAATACTTATAAGAGCCTTTGCGTTTGAACGTTTAAGCCAAATTTTCTGCATTTATGGCTCAAAAAGCGTTTAAAATATCATTATTATATTATAATTTTTATTAATTTACAAACAACAAAGAAAACGTAAATCGAAATGAGCACCCAACTATAAGTTTCAAATATGTAAGATTGAAAAGTGTAATTTATGTGAAAACGAGTCCATCTATGGTTGAGACTCCTTTGGCGAGGTTTCTTTAGTTCCTCCTTCATGCTGCTTGTCCATCTCAGCTATAGTGTTCTCTATCAGCCGCTTCTGCGAGAGCACTTCCTCTCCTAATGCCTGTTGGAAATCCACTTTGTTTTGTTCCGCTACTATTATGGGTCCGATGTAGCGATAATATATTTGTCTTATGTACTCGTTATTAGGAACTATCTGCACCTGGTACTCGGCAAGCCCTTCAGCCAGTATACGCTCCATTTCTTTCTGAAGCTGGCGCAGAGCTTTCAATTCCTCCCCTGCTTTGGTAAAAAATCGCTTCTTTTCTTCATACTTTGCGATTTCTATCGTCAACTGATCAGTCATAGCGACTCCAGGGCTCAAAAGGCTCTCGACTGTTTTAGACATTTTTTTTAAATTATTGCAAAACTAAATTTATAACAAATTTTAAGTTTATCAAACAATAATCTGCTTTGCAATGCCTATAATGACTCGAAAAGCAATGCTTATTCGATTATTTGAGACAAATTTTCAATTGGAATAAATTTACTTTTGATGAAATTCGATATTTATTCCTATGAGTTCCGTAAATTTACCGATTACCGATTGTGATGAAACTCAAAAGTTAAAGTAAAGAAGATTTTTAAAGTACATGGGGTAAGTTTCAAGTTGATATGTTGAGGGGTGTGGCAGAAAGCACGAAAAATCGATTGTGGGGTGTGGGGGGTCCGCATCGATAAAATTTGGATGTGGATTTGTTCATTAGAGCCACATGAATCAGCTTACCAAAAACTGTGATTCGAGGTCACTCGTAACCATAATTAGGTAGAGTCAAATATTGACGCAGTTTGTATTTTTTTGACTATAGCTTTTGCTGTATTTGTCAGATTTTGTTCATTGGAATAGAACCATAACGCATCACTCTTGTAAATTTTAGATAAAAATATTATACGGTGTTGCCAAAAACTGCGATAGTGCATATAAGTACTTGGGTTTTTTAGAGATGTTTATTCCCGGTTTCACTTCGAAGTTTGTCACACCTGTACGCAAATTATCGGCATTGTGTTGATCAGCATCCTGCTGACCTTCCACGCTAATCCTAACATTCAGATACATTTGTAAATGATTCTTTAATTGATGATATTAAAAAATCAGTACATTTTTTCAGTGAACTGGCATTTGGCACAGTTTACATTCTTGTCGGAATACGGCTGACTTGGAAAGATTGCGCCTCCGAAGGATGATACTCAAGTTTCATACAACTTCTGCGCAGGTTCATTCATAAGTTTGCATACAAAACTATGTATCTGTTCTCTGGAAGGCTGAGCATACAGGAATATCCACTTGACGTTCCACCCGAACAAAATCCACATTATGCACCGTGCGTAAATTTTGTTCCATTTGAGATTTGTCAACCGTGGTTGATGGTATCTTTCTAGATGCCAACGTAGCTGCAAGGATCGCTCAAGGAGAACAGGCGATTCACAAAATTTCCAGCGAGTTTCCATGTCCGTGGCACAAAGCTTCAAAATCAAATAAAATCGACTTGATTTGCTCTGTTAAAACAAAGCTATTCAGGCCTGTTCTAGATTTCGACTCGTTTTGAGAAGTCATAACGAGTGCATTCCGACAAATGGTGTTCTACACAATGTATACACAATTTTAATAGACATTTTTTATACTACAAATATACAATAAAAATTAACCTTCATTCGTTGAATTGAGCACATATAATTTTCTTAAAACATTAAAAAATAATACAAAATTAATTTTGGTGACATTAATGCGTTTATTTAAGTAAACAAAGCAAAATACTTTTCCTTTCGACAGCTGCAAACCAAACTTTTCATAACGAGTAAATTCTTGTCGGAATCGAAATCTAGAACATGCCTGATTAATGGATTTTATAAATATTTATGGATTATATGGTATATAATTAAAAGTTGTTTAATATTTGAATTACAATTCATTTTTCTTTTTTTATATTTTCAACAAGTTAAAAAAGCTATTTTTGGCATGGATTGCATTTAGGTATTTTAGTAGAAAAAAGTATTAAAATTGCAGTTTACCGAAATTAGCTTTTTTTGTTGTTTTATATTCAATTTTTCTTCTTTTAAGGTCTTACAACCTTTCCATCATCATAATATTATTATTATATAATATTACATTATTCCATTAAAGATTTTATTTTTTTCAGTATTGCGTAGGGATTGGGCTTATAGTACTTGATGGGTTCGCGCATTCGTTTCATGTCAGTTGGATATGGCTGTTGAAGTTTATTTGGTATTATTGATGGACGTGGTTTGGAATACTCATATCCAGTCACTGTGCTACGTTTGGGCATTCGATGTTCATAGTGATAGGCCTCCTCTTCCGCTTCCTCAACATCGGGGGGACTTTTCTGTGTCTGTCGCACTCTCTGAATAAGATCCAAAAACTTGGGTATACCATTGTCGCCTCCAAACTTTTTGTCAAACACCGATCTATAGGCCTTCAAATTTGGTCCATAAATACTCTTTTTAACCGCCTCTGGGTCCATTTCAATGAGCTCGCGCAGTTGGTCATGTGAAACTTCATCGTTCTTGTCAGGAATTAGATACTTTCGTATTTCGGCCAGAGCAGAAGCTATGCGCGCATAACATTCGGAGGGAGTTGCAACGGTGCTAACTTCCAGAAAGAGATCCTTTTGGAGATGCGCATATCGTGGATCGCCAGAGCGGCGCAGTTCCTCCTCCCTTTTGCGATCACGTATGGAACTACGGCCCTTTATAGCAATCTTACAGTGGGTCTCATCTTGCAAACGACACAATGAGTTACCCTTTGGTCCCAGAATTTTACCGATAAAGTTAAACTTTGGAAACTGTTTAACTGGAACGAAAACTTTCTGGGTCATCTTCATTGGTTTCTGATTAAAGACATCTGCATAGGATTCTTTACCGGGAATGCGTCCAGTGCCGTAAACACGATCAAGAGCTTCTTCAATCAATAAAGCGCAAAGCGGAAAGTCCGAAGCCACAAGACGTTGGCGTTCCTCTTCCAAATCGGCCAGAAACTTTTGAGCCACTTCATTTAGACGTGGCTGATGCTCATGCGGATTCATATTGATAAATTGTTATAAAATCTATTCCGTGATTAGTTCGACCTCTGAAAAAAGTAAACATATATGAATGCAAATGACAAATGTAAGTTTAAAATGGTGGGTAAGTGTAAAATAAATTATAAGCATTATAAGGCTAATAAATTAGTCGGATCTATTCGGATTTATAGTGATGAGCAATATTTACGTACCTGTGATTTGTCACAAGTATTTTGAAGTAACGAGTCGTATCAGTGACAAGTATTTTGTCACGGTGTCAAAATACTCAAGTATTTTCACGGCGACAAAATACTCAAGTATTTTCGTAGCAATAGCGACAAAATACTGCGGGAGTATTTTGTCACCGTGGATTCTGACTGTGACAAAATACTCGTGGGTGCATGACTGTGACAAGTATTTTGTCACGGCGACAAAATACTCAAGTATTTTCGTAGCAATAGCTACAAAATACTGCGAAAGTATTTTGTCACCGTGAGTTGTGATAGTGACAAAATACTCGTATGTACATGAACTGTTACGCTACAAGTATTTTGTCACAGGCACAACCCACGGTAACAAAATACTTGTGGATATATAAGTAAGTATGAACTGCGACAAAATATTCGTAAGTACAAGATCCTATTTACTGTTATATTTTGTATTTACGCGTCAAGTATTTCTGTACCAATAGTAACAAAATACTGAAGAGTAAATACTGCAGTTAAATTCTTGGCGCGTATTTTGCATATTGTTTTTATTTATTTATTTATCTTTATTAGAATAATATTATTATTGAACAATAAAGTAATTTATCAAATTTAGTGTTTAGGAGTTTTATCCCTGTTCAACTATAACATAACAATAATAGTATACAATCGACTCCCATTTCTTTGCCATTCAAAAATACTTACTAGTACTTTTATTATGTACTCGAAGTCACTGTCACTACCTTTTGTCACTGATATTTTTTTGTCACAGTCACAGTGACTGCAAATTCACAGTATCGCTCATCACTACGGATTTATACAATTATTATGTAATTGCAACAAATCGACTTTGCTTAGCATTTAAACTCATTTGATTTGAATTTTTGTCAAGCCCATTTTGGGAAAACTGTTGAGACATTTCATTCTAATTCTGAAGCTGCTTAATTCAAAGGCAGGCATTCGAGGAAACGAATTTAAAACGAGTTTTATGTACTAAGCGTAAGAAAGTTAAAGTTATTTTCCATCTCAAAGTTCGGGATAGATTGATTGTTAGTTTTTATAGGCACATATACCATAAAAATGGATCCAACACTTTTACGAGAACGCGATGCGTTTAAAAAACGAGCAATAGCTACTCCGAGCGTAGAAAAGAAAACGAAATCTGGAATAGTGCCTGCACCGACCCCAAAAGATGATTCGAAGAGAAAAATACGTCCAAACGTTCCAAACGCTTCAAAATTGGATGCTTCCCATGCAAAACTATGACTGGCAGTTCTCAGAATAAATTTGGAGCATTGGCTAAAATTGTGAAATTTATGCGAACGCGTCATCTAAAGGTGATGATCACCCCCAGCATTGATGAAATCTGGACGAAACTAATCAACGATATTGGACATCTGAAAATCTTGCAGGTGGCTCGGACAACCCAGAAGAGGTGATAAAGTCATGACTGGCAGTTCACAAGAAGATGGAAAAGTTTAATGCGACTACTGAGCAACACGATTAAAAGGTTGTGAACATGTTGAAGATGTACAAGATCACGCAGTGAGCGAGTCTAAAACCGAGCCTGAGATTCGATTACCTGACGACCGATTGATGAAAAAAGATATTGTTCGTAACGACGAACGTGAATTTCAACTAGATGAAGAGTTGCAAAATCTGTGAGATCCAAACGTCGAGCTGTGACGATGCCAAAATGACGACTCTTGAAAAGCAAGGTATACGACCTATGCAGGATGATGGGCTGAAGAAGCCTGGTCCTAATGCGACAGGAAAATTTCTGGTAAAAAGCCGGCGAATTCAAATAAACCTAGAGGACAACGAGCATTTAGCCGACGTATTGCGAAACTTACTGAAGATAATACGTTGACTCCAAAATCACTAATCCCACATAATATGTAATCAGTCGCTTGAACATGTATAAGTATTCAGTCATTACCGAATTGTGAGCGCAGTTTTAAAAAACAATAAAATAAAGATGAAAGACGAACATTGTCGAACGATTTTTCAAAGATACAGAGCATATCTGTTAACTTTTATAGCTGGTGGACAGACCGTTCAGATTTCAAAAGATATCGATAGAAAAGTCAATCAGGCAGCTAGATTGATCAGGCGATGCCGCAATCGAATCGAGTGTTCAGATTTCGATTCCGACGAGTTTACTCGTAGAAAGTTGGCTTGCAGCTATCGTGAAAAGCATTTGATTGTTGTAAATAACGCATCTAATGCCACCAAAATTAAGTTGTATTATGGTTTAATGCTTTAAGAAACTTAGATTGCCAATCAACGAATCAGGTTATCAATATATTCTGATGATAAAAATGTCATTAAAATTGTACACATGCAAAACCAAACGAGGAATGAAAGTAGGTTCTGGATTTAGACAACAAACTTCGAAACTGTATTTGTAGTCGTTTGAAGATAATACGTTGACTCCAAGATAATTTATTAATCCGAGGCTTAAAATATGTATATAAAATAAATTGTCAAAGTTGTAATCAAATACAAAATGTTTGTCTGTCAGAAAGATGTTAGCACAAAGATTAAATTAATACAAATGGATGTTCGAAAACTGAGGCAACTCACAAGTGAACTATCGATGGATGATCAGCGATCAGCTGGCAATTGCTTGGAATTTGCGCACTTTTTAAACAAACAACATGACCGCTTTTGTTAATTGGTAATACATTTTGAAGGAGCAAGGAAGTGCTAAGCAAAACATACCACGTGTCAATGTTGCAATTTCAAGACAACGATGTCAACTACGAAATATGACTGTGAGAAAGAAATGTGCTGTTTAACGATGATAATTAACCGCATGACAATACAATTGTGAAATGCCTTTGGAAAATCAAACAACAATTCAACAAGCGGAATGTAGCAGATAATATGATTGAAAATAATTTGCCGACTAAAACCACGATAGACTAAAGTTAGAAAAGCAGTATCTTTTAAGACTAAAATGCAAACTACAAATTGCTAAGTTTACTACGTGTCCATGTTCAAAGACGCTGCTGATGCTGCCGCTTCCATTTCAATTTGGCGCCAAGTCAAACATAAACAACACAGCTGCTCTGCCAGCTGGTACTAACTAAAACGATTCGAAAACGTTCGAAGTGGATTCGAACTCGGTCGAAATCTGGAACACCATTTGTCGGAATGCACTCGTTATGACTTTTCAAAACGAGTCGAAATCTAGAACAGGCCTGAATATGATAATTTCAAAATTGGAAGCCTTTTCAAATCAGACGAAATATTGTTGAAAATTAAGATTCAGTGTGTTGATCGTCAAAACCACGATAGACTAAATAAAAAGCAGTTCCAGCGCATCGACCACAAACAAATATCGTTGCTGTTCAAGATCCGTCTGCCGTATAATTACACCCAAGTACTTTACTAACACATCCCAATTTTGGGGTTATTATTGGAAAAGGGAGTTGTTAAAAAGGACACAACCAACAAAATAAAGAAAGTATCTGAGGATTAGTATGTCTAAGGCATGAAAAATCAAGGACACAATCACACATTGCATAGCAAGACTAAATATTACTAAATTTAATTTTCTGATTTTCTTTGTGAACTTGTTCTTTGAACCATCGATTTCTGCGATTACTGCGTCTTGAGATAAACTCTCTACCACTAGGCTTTAGTTTGGTGGTCACCATGAACATTAACGATCAGCCACAGTGATCGCTTCTGCTAAAAATAATAAATCCACTAGTGCTTCAATAGCTGACAGAAAGAATCTTTTGGTTCCATCCTGACAAACTGTGCCAACCTATTGTCAACAAAAGGCCTGCTTCTCGCTCGCCTGAAGCAATACGAAAGTTGTTAAAGTCGGACCCATTAGCTGTCAATACAAGTACAACCGCAAACCGTTCCTACCGATTTGCTGCTTAGGGAGCTGATTCCGAGGATGAGGATATGCTCCTTGAAATGAGCGAACCATCAGAGACCCGCACTGAAAGGCCTCCATCCTATATTTATTAATAGATGCACGGATATAAATGCTCTCTTCAAAGATTTCAATGAATTTAAATCCCAAATATGTTATGCAAAACCTGCAGGTGAATCACTACGAATAATTTAGAGACATGGTCAGCAAGCTGGACAAAATGAGAGCACAGTTCCACGTCTATCAATTTAGCAAGTGAACGCGCTTATAAAGTTGCCATTAAAGGACCGCCTTATTCGACTAGCCATGATTTTCTTAAGGACCAGCTAACAAATCAGGGATACTCAGTGCGCAATATTTTTTTAACTTATTTTCCGTAGATTTGGAACCGAAATCAAAAGGGCAAAGATTTCGTCCAATGCCACCGTTGTCAGAACTAGGGACACACACAATGTTACTGCAGGAGAGCCTTCCGCTGCGTGAAATGTGGGCATAACCATGCCTCAACCGAATGCAACAAGCCATTTGACCAACCCGCCAAAAGTGGCCACTGCAATTCACGACATACTGCAAATTATAAAGGCTGCCGTATCTACCAGCGCCTATCAAAACGGTCGAAGGTGCCATTGAACGAAGTTTCCATTCAACCGGTGTCCAGTAACAAAAGACAGCCAGCCACTATTCCTGCAATAGACACACAACTAAATGAAAGCGGACCACAATGTTTTCGAAATTTTTCCAGAGGCAATCTCAATTCAGGTAATGAAAACTGGTTAACACCCAACTTCACCTCCAAGGCCAGCAATGCACAGCTGGAGAGTTAAATTGGAACGCTTTGACCAATTCATGGAAATGCAAAAGCAAAGACGCAGTTCTTAATTTCCTTCTGATTTGTTTAACAGATAAACTTGTTTCTGTTCTTTGAGTATATGATTATCGTATTAAACTTTTTCATTTTTATTTTATAATTTTAATAATAATAATAATAATAATAAAAACCGGTATATTTCAGGGAGATGCTCTTAGTCCCCTCTGGTTCTGTATGTGTCTAAATCCCCTATCCAACCAACTAAATAAATATGGCTTCAACATCAAAAGTAACAAACAGATTTTGCATAAAATAAACCACTTACTGTACATGGATGACATTAAACTTTTTGCATCAACACAGTCACAACTACAAAGATTAATAAAAATAGTAGAAAATATAACAACGGACATAAAGATGGAATTCGGGATGGATAAATGTAAAACACAACACCTAGAACATGGCAAATGGATAAACAGAGAAACAATAGAAACACTTAATAATGAAACATTACAATGTATGGAAGAAAACGAACTTTACAAATACCTGGTTTTCCAATAAAGCACAAAAATAGACCATACCGAAATTAAAAACGGCCTAAGAACAATATACATAGCACGATTAACCAAATTATTAAAAACATACCTAAACTCCAAAAACCTTTTCAAAGCAATAAATACATACGCAATACCACTACTAACCTACTCATTTGGAGTAATAAAATGGTCTAACACCGATTAAGAGAACCTGAAAATAGTTACCAGAACAAAGCTGACAAAATTTCAAAAACACCACCCACATGCCTGTAAAGAAAGATTAACAATCCCAAGAACAGAAGGAGGAAGGGGACTAATAGACATACAACAACTACATAATAACCAAATAAGAAATTTGAGGACATATTTTTATAACCAAACCTCAACGCTGCATCAAGCGATCATACAAGCAGATAAAGACTACACACCACTAAAGCTTCACAACCATAATATTACCATACCCACACAAACGACAGAGGAAACAAACAACAACTGGAAGCGAAAACAACTACATGGACAACACCCACATATAGTAGACAACATCATGGCTTACAAGAGGAGAGTTACAAGCAGAAACAGAAGGATTTATAATTGGTATACAAGATCAAATAATAGCTACAAGAAATTACAGAAAATACATAATTAAAGACCACACAATAACCGACGACAAATGTCGGAAGTGCCACATCCACACAGAAACAATAAACCATATAATATCAGGATGCCCTATACTTGCAGGAACACAATACACACAACGACACGACAGTCTCGCGAAAATAATACACCAAGAAATAATAAATAAACTTAATATAGCAAACAACAAAACACCATATTATCTATATACTCCGGACACAATACTGGAAAACGAAGACTTCAAGATATAATATATTGGGACAGAACCATACTCACAAATAGAACTATAACATGCAATAGACCAGATATAACATTAATAAATAAAAAAGAACAAATAACGCATTTAATAGAAATAAGTGTTCCAAGTGACAACAACATACACGAAAAATACCAAGAAAAAATAGAAAAATATCAGGAACTTGCACAAGAAATAAAAAATATCTGGAACCAAAACAAAGTAATAATAACACCATTCATAATAACTGCAACAGGAATTAGTACACAAAACATTTGCACAAAATCTAAAAACACTCCAGATATCCGAAAAAACAATAGCCAAAATTCAAAAAGCGGTAATATTAAAAACATGCAATATTGTAAGAGCGTTTTTAAATAGCCAATAAAATAAACAAATAGCAACTGAGCCTAATCCCTTGGTAACCACCCGGGATAGGTGAATTCCAGCCTTAACCAGCTGTGAATGTAAAATTCAGACAATAATAATAATAATAACTTACAGATTTATTTATTTAATCACAACTTTTAGTTTTATTAGTCGCAATTTTTGGTCAAAAAGTTGCCAGAGTGAAATTTTATCCAGTGATCGCCCTCTTTGTGCTTTGTTTCGCAAAGGCGTTGCCAGACAAAATTATTATTATTGCTGCCTTGGAAACATTCTTGTTCAATGAACTTTAAATAACTTCTGTATACAAAAACAATAGTTTTACGATCTCGCAAGAAATTAGTCAATTTTATTCATAAAAACTATTTATATAGCTTTTACGTAAAAGATTCGATTAGAACTTGCTGCTTCAAAATTTGAAGTATATCGATTATTTAGCAAAGCATATGTGTTTTAATCGACCTATCGATTATTTCACGTGCATTGGTGTTTGATTGCTGCTGTGAAAAATTACTTAATAAACGCAAAAGAAAGCTTTCGCATAAATATCCAAGGTACGTAAAATGTTTTATGCTTTTATTAACGGAAGAATCGTAATTATCTTAACCATCTTCGCAGCTATGAATCCCGAAAAACTAAAACAAATGCAAGAAGCTGTACGCCTTGGTGGCAAGGGCTCCGTACGCCGCAAGCACAAGTACGTGGCTAAGGGGGCCCCTAAGGTGTGCGCACGGGTTTATTCGTGCAGGTGTGGAGTGACCTTATACCCGGACAGTAGCGAGACAGAGAATGAAGTCTCTGAAGAAGCCTGCACTTGCTCCTTGCAGCGCGGCAAACCACGTGCTGCTTCAAAGAAGCTGCGTTATCCCAAAGATCGTGAGGAGTCCAGCAATGTAGCTGATGGTGGTGCGGAGCAACAGCCTGTAATGGTTGATCAGCCAGATGAGAGGAGCAAAACTCTACCAAGAAGCCCAATACTCGATAGGCAGCAGTAGTCAATTGGTTCAGAACCGAGCTGGATAATCAGATAAGGCCCAAGGTCTATGATAATTTCTATGAATAGTTTTAAATTATAAACTATACACTCACACATGTACACACTTGCACACAAACAAACACACAAAAACACACATCCCCTAAAAAAAAAAAAAATAAAAACTCACACTGGCACACACACACAAACACACACACACACACACAATGTTGAATAAATAAAAGAAACTGCTGCCTTGACCTGTCCATGTTGTTGGCTAATAGGACTTGGAGTTACCAATATAAATTCTTTGCAAATCTCTTCTAGTTAGTCCACGGAAAAGTCATATCCAAAATGAAATGGATCAATTGTTTTGAGCTCATCGATGCTTTTCTGTATATAAATGATGGTG
>JBAMAX010001067.1:0-35574 GCA_037043745.1 Chymomyza amoena
TAAAACTAAAGGCCGTCGGAGGCGTAAGTGGTAGCGTACTCGCCTATAAAATCGAAGGTCGGTTGGTTCGATTCCTCGCAGCACTGCAGCATTTGCCTATCACTGGCATTGCTAGCTCAAAGACGCTAGCTGGCATGAAAGTATCTATTAATTAAAGATACCGCCGTTCGGATTCGGCTATAAACTGTAGATCCCTGTTCTGTTCGAACAGTTATTAATAGAGATCCCCCCATGCCCCTCGAAGGGATCAAACAGGGAACTTTTTTTTTTTCACTTAAAAGCAAATACGTTTGGTTGTACCAAACTGATTTTGAAACCTGCAGATAAATCTTACATCGATTACACTTGAAATCAAATTTTTATCACAATTACGGCTTTGATGCTATTTATCCATTCATATAAAATTTTTCAAAGATTTAGCAAAGTTTTGGAAAAAAAATGTTTATTGCTCGTATAGTTTGATCGTATACCAAAAAAATTTGTGATTGCTTATTCAAATCGTAGAACAAATTAGGAAAAAACAGGAATTTTTGTAAAAAGTAAAAAACGTAAATTTGTTTTAAAAGCAAAAAGTTGTAGATGAATGATTAGTTTGTATATAAAAATATCGTTAGCAAAAGAGTTCGCATTTTCATTTATTTTATAAAAATCGGTTGACTATATTATACAGCACCCATAGGATCGAACTCTAAAAAAAAAATTCTTAACAGAAACAAAGGTGTATTCATGATATTGATAAATAAAAGAAACTTATTTCTCGTGAAATAATAAAAGCTGTATCTCTTACCATCTTATCTAAATAGAAACGCCCAAAGGGCGTAAATATATTTTTTTATAATTTGTCTCGTAATAATAATGCTTGGTTACTCTACCTCTTACCATCTATGAAATCTAGTTTTTCATAAAGACGGACAATCAGGTATTTCTAAATATTTTGACTTAGGAGCTTTCAAGAAAGAAATTTATTGACGGTGGAATGAGGCGTGAGCTGTATGAGCTAGGGTTGCTTGATACCGAAAAAAAAGCCGAATCGAAGTACCATATCGTGTATTCCAAAAAACTTAAAACCGATCCGATTCATTTCTGTCAAAAAAGAAATCCATATCGAAAACCTTTTTTCAAAGAAGAATTAAACAAAGCGGAGGAGGTGTTTGCTCGACAAAGAAACCAATATTTTCTAATGATCATAATAAATTGAAATGAAACTAAGAATGATACGAACTTTTTCTTATTGATTCTTTTTACTTACTGTCTTCATTGTATTAATTTCTAATTATCAAATATAAATTAAAATATTTCCCAATACCGATACTAAGGATCGACAATTAATCGAGGAGCAAAATATCGGTATCGAATATACAGTATCGACTACGTTAATCTCGATATTCAAAATATTGGATCGGTATCGCGTGTGGCTATTATGAGATATACGGCAATAGTCAGGTAAGGCGTTTTTATTATAAAAGAAAGAGATTCCGCTATTCGAGCGAAAATCAGTTTAAGAAGCAATAGAGGCAATGGAGAATCTTCGTAGTCTTGAGATCATCAATCCACAAGACGGAAACAGCTGGTAAGGGATAATCTCCCAAATAAATAAAATAGTATCCGAGTATCTAACTTGGATGAGGGGAAGAATTGATACACTTGGGTGTCGGTTATAAAATTATGTTAATATTATATATCGCTTATGTATCGAGCTTTTAATTGCCATAATTTATTCTGAATTTCTCAACACTCAAACAATGTATAAATGGGTTTTCCAGAAATTCAATAATCGTACCAGCTTACAATATAAGTCAATATAATTTGCAAACTTAATTAATCGCACAACTTTTCTTTATTAATGAGTAAGATAATCTCTTCCATCGGTGCTATATTTAAGCCTTGCGAGGCTACAGGTGGAGTTCCAGCTGGTTGCCATGTAAATGCCACCGCTCTCGTTGCGCCAGTTTAAGCTAACCAAAAGCTCATTAGTTAGCACATACTTATAAAGCTGTCAGTTGGTACTCTCATCAGCATCAACATGATCCTTTAGACTATGGCAGGAGCGCATTCGCTTTTCTCTGTTCATGCAAATGAAAACCTACCTCCACATCTACATCTACGAAATGGGCTCATATTTCAAATTTTATAGCTACTTAACAGCACATCATACAATTTTTATTTTATTAACAGGGCCAAAGACGTATACACATACCTATACATGGGCACATGCCGTATGTATATAAAGATATACGATATATATAGATGTACATATCAAATGGGCCCCATTGGGAGGCACTGCACCCAAAGCCAGCTGCCCCATGTTACAGTGAGTTGAAGCTCAGATACTCCGACTACATGGAACTCGTCTCATCTGCGTCTGTATCTAATAATAATCCAAGCAGCAGCAAGTCAGTGTAATGCTTGCGCTTCATTGAACTGTGGATATTTTTTTTCCACTTACAAGCTTAAATATTAAACAAAAGACAAAGATATTTTATAAAAGAAGCTAAGAATGTAGCATATATTTTTTTAAAATATTTAAATAATTGTCTGTCGGAAGGATGCAGGCAATATTGGCGGCAGAGTGGCGTATATTTATAAAAACATGGACTAATTGAAATCATGCGCGTGCATATACAGTTGCAGACAAAAGTCTGCGTACAAAGCAAACAAATTTTAATAACCCAAATTTGACATTTAGTAGTTTACGTTGAAGAATTAGTGGACTCTTCAAATAAGTACTTATTTGTTTGTTTCTGTAACTCAGGACCATCTTCGGTCAGTTTCTTCCCAAGTCGCAAGAGCCTACAAATTGTGAGCCTTGGATCATTATTTAAACTTAAAGCGACTTGCTTAAAAATAATTTATAGCTATATTTGCATTTTCAACTGGATGGTGTATATATAGCAAATGCTACCTACTTTTATTAACCACTTTATTAAAATTTTTATATATTTTTTTGCAACTGTGCGCAATCTTATGCCAGCCAGTGTATGTGGTGTGTATAAGCCCGTAAAGAAAATGCGCTTGTCTTGTCTTGTAGCGACGAAAATACGAAATCATATTCATATATATTTTTGTACATACACAAGATATGTATGGCCCAAAGGGATTGCTGAACAAAGCCAAAGTTAACCCAAGCTGAAGCAGCGACGCCGGCGTCGACGCTGGCTGCGTATCAATAAATGATTGAACAAAGGAGCAGCCGCGGCAGAGAAAAAAGCAGAGACCACAGCAGCAAAACCCCCGCAAAGGTCATACGAAAATACATCAGTGACTTGAGTTTGACAAGATGCGAGCGGCAGGAGACACATAAAATAAAAAGATACCCTCACACATACCAGTGCAAGCAATGTGTATCTGTGTGTGTTTGTACTAGGGCAAAGTAAGTGAAACTGCTCAACAAAAAACACCCAAAGGGCAGGCCAATGAATGTATGATTTAAAAATAAAACCAAGCCGGGAACAGAACCCCTACAGCCTAGGAGTCCAAAAAAACCACAACTTGTTGTATATAAGTGTATCGTTATACATAGGTATACATATGTATATAAATAAGTGCGTGTATTCGCGTTGTTATTGTTGTTAAACAAAAGTTCATGTTCAGTGAACTAATTAGTTGTCTACGACGCCTGCAATATATACTCTACATATGTATATCTATTGTATGTATATATGTACAAGCAGGCATAGGTGTCGGTACAACAATAAATAAAAACACACGCCTACAAACAACAATAACACACACACTCACACACACACATACGTTAGTGTTAGTGTTGGCCAATTTAGCAACTAATTTATGAGACGATGTCAACGGTCGACCCATTTTGTTTTAAATTCAAATATCAACACATAATCTAGAAAGGGCAAAAGGACATAGTCATATTGTATTTATTAGCATTTGTCTATTGTTAAGGTCCTGGGCACAGCCTTATAAGAATGTTTCAAGTGCGCCGCTATGCTATACCACATCCTTGGCATATCGAATTACAGCACAGCTATCTAATGGTTGCCCTTGGGCTTAGCCATGCCACCAGTTGTTGCCACAATGTGTTTGGGCTCTTCTCAGTGTTGACATTAATTTCTTAACTTTGTTTTGAGATATTTTCAGACGCTGCTGCGATCAAATTGCAAGGATCAGCCACACAGAAGGCCGCTGTCTATCTCTGTCTCTCTCGCAGCGTGTGTGACCCATAGTTCAAAAGGTTTCCTTGAACGGAAGTTTATGACATTTTTTGCCTTTTTTTGGTTGCTGTTGTTGTTGTCTTGTGGTATTTCAGGATTTGGATTTTGTTGTGCTCTCACGGGCGACGTTGTGACGGTAACTAAAGACACTTGAAAGGCATTTTTTATGATACTAATGCATAGGATTTACAATATGGTTGGACAGATTGTTTAGCTCTAATGAAGATTGGACTACTGGCAGACCGCTCGTATTACAGACAGAAGATTGTATACAAGCTAAAAATGTATCCATGGCCGTGGAAATCCAAATGCATTTCCAAAATAGATTTGTATCATATAGTGTTTATACAGACTGCTAAGTCCTAATGAGGATTTGTCTTCAGATATATGGATCAAATATCAGTGGCACTTGTTGACAGATAGAAATTTATTAATTGATCTATTTGTGCTTAAGCCGGATTAGTAGTCTAAGGAAAAGTTTCAGCGTTTGCTTTAAACTATAATACTTTTGATTTGTTTGATATTTATAAAGCAAGGTTAGGTTACAAAATCTGTGTGGTTAATTTGGGAATGGAATTTTATTAGGTTTGAGAAATATTATGTACATTTTCGCCTGATTAAAACTTGGTTGTTTGTGGTATTTAAATACATGATATTAGTATTAATTTTTCATGATGCATTATGATTTGATCGTTAGTTTTTCGTATAAATTTTGAATTAAATTATACATATAAGGCAATGATTGGGTATAAAGGTGGGCAAGATCGTATAGGTTCATTTTGTGTGCTTCTCATGGAAAGCTGCAAAGTTTCAGAAAAGGACGTTAGTATTTTAGTACTTTAGTAATGCAAAAAGCTCCCGAAATTTATTCAGAAAATTCTAAGTACATATAAGATTATTCATCAAAGTGTCTTCTTTAAGATTTTCAAATTAAATCTTAAAAAAGATATATTGGTACCAAAGCAAGCTTGAAGACGTGAAATGTTAATTAAAAAAGGATCTTTACAGTTTTTTTTCAATATGAAAGTATAAAAATATCATGAGATGCTTGATAGTCCGGTTTTTTGAAATCAAAAGGAGCAAGCGTTGGAAATTGCACCAGTCTAAGACGATTTTTTACCATATATATAGTATACTTATTAAAAATATGGTTTACAGGGCGAATTTCATCTGATTCTTCCTTGTAAGTGGCTGGAACAACTGTGAGGGCCTATACCTTCTTGAGGTTCTTATTGTAGTCTTTAAGCTCTACTGATTTCGATGATGACGAACTGTTGCAGTTTGGAATAAATAATTAATAGCTTCTTCTTCTAAGCTTTACAGTCTTTGGTGTACCGTAGCTTCCGCAACAATCTCTCTCCATTTGTCACTCTCTATAACGACATCTCTCTACTGCTGGACTCCTATTTTTTTGAGATCGTCTTCGACATCTTCCAGCCATCGTTTCCTTAGGCGCCTTCTTCTTCTTCCTCTAATCCTCCAAGGTCTTTCGAGCTATTCTATGCCTTCCAAAAGCCAGGGCTATATATTTTTCACCATAGTTTTAGTCGAAGTAAAACAGTCGAGTTGCATCTGTAATATTCAAGACCCAGAGCTCGTAGGGTTATGTGAGTAGCGGTCTTATTAGCCTTGTTTTGGAAAGGGTCGGGCACCTTAAGCCTTTTCTTTTTTCTTCAAAGTACTTCATAGAGCTTCTACCTCTCTCTAGAGCTTCTCCCTGTCTATGAAGTACTTTGAAGAAAAAAGAAAAGGCTTAAGGGTGCCCGACCCTTTCCAAAAAATTTATAGTAGGAAGCTTTTAAGATCTAATAGAGAATGAATTTTACAACCCTCTTCCTGTGTTGCTCAAATACAATACCGGCGGATCAAAAACGCTATTATTGTTGTAGCCTGCTTTCAAAATAAAGGGTTATCCAATGTAGGCGCAGGATACCTTATTTTTAATCATCGATTAAATTTATATGCAAAAAATAATATGCGTTATACGTTCATTGCAGACATCGAACCGGTGGTCAAGTTATTCGAAGAAATATCCACAACGCAATATTAATTGTGTGCAAGGTTGCTTAATATTGTTGGAAATAAGCATAATCCAAATAATCATTTCTACTTAATTGGGAGAAACGCCTTTATCAATTTGACGATTTTTCAAGATCTTTCAAGTGGTCTTAAATGCGATCTTCAATCAATTATGACTTCAAATGGATAAATACTCTATAGACTATCAAAAAACCAGGAGAACAGATGATAGAAATGCCGTTGACATTCAGTGGACCATTGAACTAGTTTATTTTTTTCATTATCTCACTATAACTATTTTTTAATATAAAAGAATCATTAACAATATTGTCCAGCACCAAATTAGGAAAGTCCTGTTGATATGCTGCCTAGCCCATAATACAAGTTTTGCCTTGTTAGATTAGATTAAAACGGTAAGCAGTCCTAGTCCGCCTTTAATTATATGCATATTATATAAATCTCTTTGCCTAATTCGTAGAAGGCGAGAAACAACAACTCATCAACGCCTGGTTGCCAAAGATTTTGCTTTATAATGCCTCCAGGCAGCCCACGTTCCGAATATTTTGCTTAAGCTAAACACAATACAGCTGTTTTTCATTTTGTTGTTTTGCTTCCTTCCACTTTGTCGTCGTCCTTATCGCTGTTCTAAGCTTTGTTGTTATACCCTGTACCGTATGGTCCAAGGGTATATTAAGTTTGTGCAAGCCGAAAATGTATGTAACATATAGAAGGAGACGTCGGAGACACCCCAAAGTTACTTAAATATGATCAGGGTGAATAGAGAAGTCGATATACCCATGTCCGTCTGTCCGTCTGTCCGTCTGTCCGTCTGTCCGTCTGTCCGTCTGTCCGTCCGTCTGTCCGTCCGTCCGTCCGTGTGAACGCCTAGATCTCAGAGATGGTAAGAGCTAGAGTTACCAAACTTTCACATTAGATCCCATATTATTCCATAGGAGGCAAGTTTATTTTATTTTTTTGATATCGGGAATAAATTATATAGCTCCCATGGGGGTGTTTGAGACGACCTCGAAAAAAAAAAGCGTTTTAGATGAATAATTCGTTTGTTTATGAAGATATCGTAACGAAATTTGGCAATCGAAAGTTTTTTATAGTTCCCAATCACTGTACCAAATTTGATCAAAATCGGTTGACTATATCATATAGCTCCCATAGGACCGATCGGCCAAAATAACTTTTTTAAAGAAAAATTGGCTATATTTCGTTTTTTAATAAAGATATCCTAACCAGATTTGGCGTTTGGAAATTTTTTAGACCACTTAAGCAATGTGCCAAATTTGAACAAAATCGGTGGACTATATCATATAGCTCCCATAGGTCCGATCTTCCAAAACATCGATTTTTTAACAAAATTTGTTGTGTTTCGTTTGTTTGTTAAGATATTGGGACCAAATTTGACCTTCGTGAGTATTTCATAGTTCCTAAGCACTGTACCAAATTTAATCCAAATCGTTTGACTAGATCATATAGCTCCCATAGGACCAATCGGTCCAAAAACACGTTTTTTATATTTTATTTTTTTATTTTTATCGGACTTTATTACAAGCTAGTGGTACAGGGTATCCTAAAGTCGTCCGCGCCCGACTTTACGTCCGCCATTTTTTTTGGATTGTTTTTAACATATATAAGTTATATACCATGTACATACATGGGTATGTAAGGATGAGTATGAATCTGTAGGCGCGCTTGCTTTTCATCATAGTCATAATCTGAACGGCAAAAGCAACATCAACAACTTGGAGTGATTTGTGTTTTTTCTTTACCACTTGGTTGCCCATCCTGGGCTAGACTCAAAGTCACTCCGACTACGGCTCCTCGCCGACTGCTTCGGCTGGCTTGCTGAATGCCTTGCCTTTTTTAAGCTTAATCACCTCAAAATGCGCTCAAGCACATAACACGGCTTTAATCTATTTTAATTAAAATTATAATTATTTAATATACCTCAAGAAAAAGGCTCCTTGCTGCATATCCTGTGCTGTCTGCGGCAGCAGCCGCAAAACCGAAAAGAAAGTCGAAGAAATAAAAAAAAAATAAACTTTTAGCACATGACGTTTCGCATAAAATTATAAAGTATTTGTAACTGCTCATGAGGGCGTGGTTGAGGGGACATAGGGGCAGACATGGGAGCCAAGGTATTGGGTTCCGGCGGAATAGCAGTCAGAGCTGGAGTCAGTCTCAGAGTCTGGCGGCTGCCAAGCAACTTTCTTTGCTGTGCAAATTTTGACGTTGTTTTTGTTGCGGTTATCGTTGTTGCTGTTGTTGTTGTTGTTTTTGTTGGTGGAACGCAAATCTGGGCAGGCTTTTGTCGCAAATTCCCAGTACATCATGTGTAGAATTCATTAAGGTGACTAAATACATTCAGGCTCTAGCTCAGGCTCAAGCGGCTGATGCTACTGCTGCTGTTGTTGAGAACTTTTTTTTTTTTTCTTTATACTACAGCTTCTTCTACTTAGCTTTTATGCCAAGTGCAGATACGTATGTTGGAAGGTAGGTAGCTGCCACGTCCGGAGACGGGAGCCAGGATGCTACCTTGGTTGGTACAACTTCTCAAGCTGTGTGTAATTTGTAGCAACTGCGACAGGTAAAGCGATGCCAAAAAGCGCTGCAGATATTAATTTCTTCTTGCAGGCAAAGTAACTTAAGCTTCAACTTGTATCAGCTATAGATACAGCCACACTTGTGCCAAGCGACGCCCCTGGCCTCGGCTCGGCTCCACTTCATCTCATCTCATCTCGTCTCACCGCCTTGCCAGTAAACTCACTTGGGCCATAGTTGTTGCTTTTTGCCCCCTTCCTGGTTTGTGTCTTTCAGTTGTCTTCTGCTTTACGTGCACATTAATTCGTGGGAATTAATTATTCTCAGGCCTGTGACGATTCCCAAGACACTCGCTCACTCATTCGTTCGTTGCTACGCCCTGCTTGCTTTATAGCGCCCCTCGGCCCCCTCACCCTTGCGACACCCAACTTTTCCATCGTTTCAGTTCGTCACTTTGCTTGTCTGCGGTAAGGCTAAATTTTTCGTACACTGCTCTTGTATCTGTATCTGTAGCTACGTCTGTATCTGTATCTGAAACTTTAGCTATGACTGTTCTGGTTCTTTTTTCCTTCGCGTGTTCATCTTCATCTTGTTGTCGTTGGTTTTGTATATTTTTTTTGCTTTTTTTTGCAGTGCCTAGATATATACACGTATTTGTATATGTATGTATGTATTCCGCATATATATAGTATGGGCACATCCAAAGTTATGTACTTTATAACTGCTGCCGTTTTTCTTCCTCTTTTGATTCACATCCGCGTCGACTTTGAGACGTTCACGCGCTCAGCTCGCTCCTCGGCTAAGCGTCGCAATTACAACAGTGCCTGCAAATCGCTTCATCTTTTTTTTATGGTCCCCTACAATAGTCGTTTTGGGACGGGCTTATTGATGGGCTGGTGCAGTTTGCTTAACCAATTGGCTGGAGCTAAGTAGTCATCAAGCGCTTGCTAAGACTATCTGGGTCATAACAAATTATTGACCAGAATATTCAGTGCCTTTTTTAAGAAAGCTAAATTGTAAACTTTGTAAACGAAGATATCCTTGGTTGAGCTTGTGTGTGTCTGTGGAACATGGTTTGGGACTATTTAAGGTGAATTTTGTATGCAACAGTTTGTAGAATAATATTACGTAATAAGACCTACAGGGTGCGGTGGATGGTGGTTTGACCACGTGGGAGTGATAGGGAGCCTTGCCAAGAGCCGCATAACTGTCCAGCAAGTATATTAGGAAGTCTCGCCAGAAACCACTCAACACTGTTACAGTCGCATAGACTGTTTCGGGAGGTGCGAAAGCTAGTCGTAGTTGAGGTAGTGTGACACCCCGCCTAACATCCTACAGTCGGGAAATCTCAGATATTAACTAATCACTTTTAACCAATTACTATTCATGCAATCGGTAATTTGTCGAATCGAGTCGGCATTATGAGGATCATCACCCCCCACATTCAACGCTCTCGCTTCGTCACTGCGTCCTCCCGAGTGGCCAGACATTGCATATTCTTCAAAGGTTAACTAGGACAGGGTCAAGCCCAATCATTATACAGTTTATTTCTGGCACCACCGCACTTTATCCCGAAACAGTTACAGATCTATATAAGGCAACCAAGCAGCCCTGACGGTATGTCCCAAAAGAGATCCCCCTGAAGCGAGTTCTAGAAGTTGAAATTGCGTTACACGTATTTTGTCGGTGAACTAGGGTGCTCTACTAAGAATTTGTGCGGATAAGTAAAATATAAACATTTTAATAGATATTGAAGACACCATGGATCAAATCATAATTTTGTTGCGTTTCATCTTTTTTAACTATCTTATTACACACATTAGTTCCTTGACCACAAAAACGATAATGCTAGGAAATGGAGTGCCCCAAATAAGTTCTAAATTCTTTCGATCTCCCAAATATGCAACATTCATTCTTTCATACATTGAATGCATGGATCGGAGCTTAGCAGTCCTCGATAATTGTGCTTTTGCTTCCAAAGCTCTTGGACGTGTAGCGTCTTAAAGCAGTCGCCTAAGTTTAGAGAAACTCCAAACTTCACTTGAGCGCACCCCTTTCCAGTGTTTAGCATAATGTCTCATGGCTTTGCTTTTACATAATAATATATATTTCTTGGTTGTTTTTTTTTTTGCCACTCCACATTGCATTAGAGTTGTCTAGAATTTTTGTTAATATTTCTTGGCACTCCATACGACGACAACAACAGCAGTGGTAATAACAATAGGAACAACAATTGAGCTTGTAAAAAATATAATTTCGCTTTTCTTGTGCTCCCGGCTATTAAGCTGATGATTTTAATGAATGAATAATGTGTTCCGAGCCCCTTCAATACAATGCGACATTTTCCGAAACGATTTTTCTGCTTTAATTTTTAATAACTTTAAAAAACCGAAGCAGTTGAGATAAGTTCTGTTTATGTTCTATATCTTGAGGTCTGTGGGGGAATATACAACTGCTTAAAGGTCATACAGCCAACGCACTCAACTGGCCCCAAAGTTTGTTTATTTGTTCGCTGAAGAAGGCGCCGGCAACAAAAACAACTCCAAACCAAACGGCGACATGTGTCTGGGCTGGGTAAATGTTCAAGTAGCTGCTACGGGGGAGTAGCCCACCCCCCAGGTCCCAAACGAGTAGCGCATTAAATTTGTCATTAGGTTTTGTATTGCAGCATGTACCCAAAATTACATAACTGCCAGAGACAGGCATTAAGTTTTTAAATATTTAAACGTTCTAATTGCCCAAAGACATTTACTTGGTGGGCAGCTCCAAACTCCAAGCAACAAGCGCCAAGAACCAAGTACGAAGCACTTGAAGCAACAATTTTCTGAGAACATTTTTCGTTGACATAGATAATTGTGCCGCTTATGATTGTGTCACATAGATTACGAGCACACAGATACACACACACAACACACACACACACACACACTCACACACACACAGACACATGCGCTGACAGACGTCAGGCTCGGTTCTGTCAAATGTTTAAACTTTTTTTTGATGCACTCAGGGAGCAGTGGGTGGGTGGGTCAACGTATGTGTGTGTTTGTGTGTGTATCTGTGTTTGTTGTGAGCTTTTTAATGAGCCCAGCGTATTGAAGTTGACTTTTCATTTTGGGCTAACTAATTTAAAAATTGTTTTTTTTTTTCTTCAAGATATCTGTGCATGTTTGTTTTTGTTGGATTCCACTGGGTGCATCTTGCTTCCTAACTGTGTCATTTTGCTTTTATAGCTTTTGGTGATGTTTTGACCTAGTAATTTAATGATGCTAAATGGCGTGGCAGTTGATTGTCGCCTGTGCCACATGCGGGCAGGGCAACAAGCGCCATGGGAAACTAAGAAAAGTATCTCAAGTGTTAATAATTAGAGTACGAGCAAAACTTAAACTTAAGTAGAATATTATCTTTTATTTCTTAGTTCAACCAATTAAATAACTTGCTTCAATGCGTTCTTGTCCTTTTTGTATTTTTTTTTTTAACATTAAATAATAATTTTCATGCTACTCTCTTTATTTTGACTATTACATATATTTTAAATTATTTAAAATTTAAATATTTCACTTACAGTTATAAGTTAAAACTGCACATTTTCATCTAAAAATCAAGCAATGCAGTTTCTACTACGTATCCAGATCACATCTGGACTCTTAGCAAGTGACACTGGTCATGCCGCACTTATTTATTCCCTTCCTGACGTATCGATCTGCTCTAGATCAGATCTTATGATCACGAAACTTTTTCATAACAAGAAATTTAGATCTCTTCTCGCTAGTCGGAACACTTGTGCTGACGGCAGCCACTTTGAAACCCCGGTGGCAACAATGGTTCACGGATGGGTCAAAAATTGAGCAAGGTGTAGGTGTTGGAATCGTTGAACCCAACACCAGAATCTCTACAGCAATGGTCATCTGGCCCAGCGTCTTTCAAACGGAGATTCATGCCATAGGGATCTGCTTCCTTAATATCCTTCTCAAGGGAACTAGGGGGAGCAAACATTTATATTTTTTCAGATAGCCAAGCTGCTATTAGGGTATTGTCATCCTGGAGCATCTCCTCCAGGTTGGTTAAAGAATGCCGCAACTATCTCCAAACACTCTCCGCCCGGAACAAAGTCATGCTAATTTGGGTGTCTGGACACTCGGGAGTGGATGGTTACACGACCGTTGACGATCCAGCACTAAAGGGTGCCTCCACCCTGACCACAATTTCCGCGCCGTTTTGTGGCATTGGTTGGTCCACAATCAAAACCATGGTAAACAAAGGGGCAGCAAAAGTGCTTGGATGCTATCAAGACAAAAGGTCTTGGCAGAGCTGACGTAAAGCTTCTGGTAGCTTAGCTATCTGGCCACCACACTGTTAGATACCATCTACAGAAAATTGGCCTATCGGACTCTTCAGAGTGCAGGCTCTGTCTAGAAGACGATGAAACCACCAGAGATCTTCTTCTCTGTGACTGCCCAGCGCTGGTCTGGGACAAAGCCTGTCACATGGGATAGGAACGGATTAGTAACTTCCATCTCAGGTAAATGTCAACAAAAGACCTACTGCTATTCATGCGGAAAGCGAAAAGTCTTTTGCTTTAACTTAAGGGTATGTTACAAAATACCTTTTGGTCGCAGTACCCCACCTCACTGTGAGAAACCCTTTTAGGAAAAAAAAAAAAAAGTTAAAACTTGTGAAACCAGAAAATATTTGTAGAATGAGACGTCTGTCTATGATAAGGGTGACTAGAGAACTCTAGATGGGATGGTAAGAGTCAAGAGGAACCAACTTTTCAGATAAGGAGCGTTATTATTTTTGTTTATGAAGATATCGTAACTATAATTTTTTTTTTTTGGGTGTGTGCTTTTTGTATCGAATTTAATTGCATTGTGGTGGTACAGGGTATCCCAAAGTCATCCGCCCGAATTTAACGTCCTTTATCTTTTTTGTTTACAAAACTAGTATTTTTCAAATACTAAAGATTGCATTCCTAGTATTTTATTGAACACATTATGTTCTATAATTGTTCGGGAGATTCAAGTTCTTTGGCTACAAGTTTGAAATTGACAAACAGATTAGACCCTCAGACTAGTTCTTTGATGTTTTTATATTTTTTTTACAGTTTTGTATTTTATAAGCTACCATATATTTTAATATATCTTAACTAACATTGGCCATTAAAGCATTTTGTATATAATAGGCTTTTAAATAAAACTTAGCTAGTCAATTTCTTTAAGATTGTTTTCCGCGTTCAAACCTAGCAGCTAGTCCATTTTCTCAAGTACCTGCTAAATAATGTTATAAGATCTTTAATAGCCCATATAGAGTCCAGCTGTGCTTAAAGTCTCATTAATCCTTACTTTAATATACCCCAAACATTCATCTCATTAGGCGCTCCTGGCATGAATGCGAAATAAACCTTTATGAGACCTTAAAGCATGGAATTTACTGAAGCTGCTAGGCAAGGTGCTCAAGTTGGATACATTCGCTGGTTTATGCGTCGTTTTCGTGCCCAAAGGAAGTAATCCATTCTGGATGCAGTTTTCAATATCACTTTCAGCAACAACTTCCTGCGCATCATCAAAACTCGGGCCACTTTGCATACAAATGTGCCCGTTGCGCAGCCCAAGCTTATCGGAACATTTTAATAACTTGCAACAGTAGCCGCGGACTCTTGCCACTGCTGCTGCCACTGCTGCTGCTGCGGCTGCTGCTGGCTTTGCAGCGCTTTCATTAATTACCAAGAAAATCGAGTTGTTCTTTTTTTTTTAGACGGCAGTTTTCCTGCTAGCCAGGCGGCACTCAGACAGTCAGCAAGTCATATAAGTATTTTCCGGCTAGTGGCTGGCATGTCAACAACGGCATGGAGAGTCAGGAGCACTGGCCTGGTCGAGTTGCTTGCTCAGATCTCTCTTATCTAGCGTCAACATCATGCAACATGCGCGTAATTTTATGAATGAAGTGCCCGCTAACTGCGGCACGACAGGACTTGTAGCTGCAGCTTGTTGCTGCCTCTTAAGAACAGGCCCGGCCAGGCTGCAACTTAATTGCAGCTAGCACCTCTTTTTGCTAGCTAGATGTTGCAACTGCAACAGCAGCACTTTGTCAGCCAAGTTAACAAATTGCGTTTAAAGCGTTGCTGGGGCAAGTCGTGCAAAGGTTTCTTTTGTTTATGTTTTTGTTTTTGTGCCCAGCTTTGCCCCAAAACCGGTTTACTGCACATCTGGACATGCACTTGTTGCATCAGAACATAACCGGCTCCAGGTACTAGACTGCCACAAAAGCAGCATCTTCTTCTGCGTCTTTCACTTGCACCGTACGTTGCTGCGCTTATTAAATATGATTATGCGTTCGATTGCTGCGGCAGCGCAGTTTGAGAACTGCTGCAGCATTTGTCCCAACTTGTTCAAGCTTGTTGCAGCTTTTTTTTTTTTTGTTTTTCAGCTCAGTTCAACTTGCCACAGGAAGTGGAGTCGCGTTCGGACAAGCGAGCGCGCGCAAGGCGTCGTCACATTGGCGGCAAAGTTACTATTGGCAACTGCTTCCAGCACCCCACCCAAGACTGGCCCCATTACCAAGTCTGAGTGTAGCAACCAGGCTGTTGTTGGTCTTGTTGTTGTTGTTGCTACTAGTGCCCACTGTTGCCCACTTTTAATGAAGTTTTCCGTTTTGTGCCGCCATTGGCTTTTCTAAGTGTTGCTTGTTGTTGGTTGCTGTTGTTGTTGTTGTTGCTCTTGTAAGCTGTTGGCAAAATAAAAATCCATTGCCCGTTCAAATGTTTTAATTAAAATTTAATGAATTCACTGTATTTAATTATGCATTGTAGTTGTTTTTGTTGTTGTTGCTGTTATACGCACTCTGAAAGCATGCTGAAAATTAAATTTAATTGTTTGTTTGTGTTGTGTTTCTTTATGATACCCTGCACCCCAGAGGGTCAAAGGTATTATACATTTATGCAATATAGTATGTAACGGCCCAAAAAAGAGGCGTAAAAAATGCTTAAGATGAACTGACCTTGTCAGTCTATAGAGAAAGCGATTACACGAATTCACCAGAAATGTCAACTCAATTCCGTATATACTATACTATATACCACAGAAGACAGTCTCAAGAAATGATTTCAATCGGATTAGAACTTTATGAGGTTATACTATGAGCCAACATTTTTTAATTTCCCCTCATCTAAATTAGATTGTTCTGCAAATAAAAATGCAAAAGGTTCTAAATAAAAGAAGTCATCAAAAGCTTAGTATTGAATGTGCCTCAAGGGTAGTCACAGGAAAGTAATTAAAATATGCATTTTTTCCATTAAGTGTCAGGGTGTCATATACGATTTAGGATCGCATTAAAGTTATTAAAGCCCACCAACAAAAATCCTCGTGAATATTCGCAAAAGCATTCTTAAAAATTGTCGGTTCGGTGATGTGATGTAAGATGTAAGACTTTAAAAAGAATATTAAAACCGAGTTACATGACATACTTCATAGCGGGTATCGGAGCATTTGGAAAAGGCAGTCTGCTCTACTTTTATGAAAAATAATTAATAAAATGTGCCGAAGGCCTTTTGCTGCCAGTGCCTAGAATTTAGTTAAGTTAGTTTTTTAAATTTACTTAACTGTATTAAATAAATAAATAATTAATAAAATAAAATAAAAATTACTTTGAAAATTGTCCTTTTTCACTAAAATAGCCCTTAAAAAATGAACTATGGGAAACATTGCACTAACATCAAACATATGTCTCATCTCGGGATATTTTTCATCGTCGAGTAGTGTAACATTAAACCCTAAAAAGTTTCCTGTTTACCGAAAGTATTTGATGGAACCGTAAATAGGTCAAAGTTTATAAAAAATGTTTTCCATGAATGCATAAATACCAAATAAATCAAATCGCACCTAGACTGGCTCGTCATAGAAACACGATTGAGAACTTTCTCAAAAATCCAGATAGTAATGGAAAATCAAAAGAATTTACCGTCCTTCAATCGTCGACGACTGGTCGACAGTATTTAAGAGATGGGTTAACCAAATTTAAAAGGACAAAGAAACCAATAAATATGCTTTCAATGAGTATATTCCCAAGTTTGCAGAAGCGCCATTATATCTGGGGCTCAAAATTTCAAAATGGAAGCCACAAATATTGGCGAGATGTCAGGAATCCGCGGGTTTTCAATCAAAAGATCTTTTATTTGCCTATAAGAAGAGCTTTATATGATTATAGTTTTAAATTTCTTGAAACTACTGCGCTTTGTATCCGAGGCTTTGGTTGTGGTTTTCATTGGATTGTTGTTTAACGAGGCGGGTGCCAAACCCTGCACCCAACCGTTTAACATTCGGGTGACTCGCTGCACACATTAGCTCACTATTTATCGGATGCTAAAATAGCTACCCAACTTCAATCATTTGAGACTGAGATCGCTCTGGCAGTCGTCAGGTTGACAGCAACCAGAAGCTTTGCTTTGTACAAATGAAAGCCAGGCCCGTCCTGACGGCGCAGAAGCATGGGTTTTGTCACGGACAGATGTATCTACTTTTGGGGGGCATGAGAGAAAGATTCTTTTAAAAATCTTCGGTCCCGTATGTTTTAAGGACGACTATCGCATACGGATGAACCACGAGCTGTACGAGCTCTATGACGACATAGATATTGTCCAGCGCATCACAATAAAATGTCTGCGCTGGCTCGGCCATATCGTACGTATGGATAACGATGCTCCAGCGAAAGAGGTATTCGAAGCGAAAGCCGACGAAGGAAGACGAAGGGGACGACCAGGACTCCTATGAAAGATCAAGTGGAGGAGAACCTATCCTTCCATGGTATTTCTAATTGGAGAAGGCGCGCGCAAAGCAGATGCGCCTGGCGAGTACTGCTGAGGTCGGACATAACCCGAAAACGGGCTGTCATGGCCACACGTTGACGATGATAGCGCAGTCATCACCTAAATATTGAGAAGAAAAATAATCTTGATCTGGCATGTCTCATAAGCAGTTCAAACGTTAAGTTTAGTTATCCTATTATAATCTCCAAAAAAGAAGCGTTCATGCAGTAGCTTTGGGGGAACTTCGTAGGTTTGTTCTATATGATATATAGTTGCTCAAATTTAATTAATACAATGATAGTTTTTACATCTTTGTAAAAACCTGATAAACACAAGGAAAGTGCAGGGTAACTTATAGTCGGTTAGTTCCGACTGTAATAGCACATTTATTTTATTTTTCATCTTTTTTTTGGAGCTAGCAGTTTGTTAGGTCACATTGGTTTAAACAGGCAAAAAATTTCCAACATGACAATTAAAATCATATTTAAGTTTACTATATTTGAACTTTATATTTAACATACAACTTGTTCGTACTTTTTTTGCAGCTACTATATATTTATATTTATATATTATATTACTTGTAACACAGAATTTCATTTATTTAAATTTTAATTGTCGCATATTTGAATTGTTCAATGATAATAGATGCATTGATAGACAAACAACAACCAGTAAGTAAATGCTAAATTTAATAAACTCAAATAAATAAGCAGATACAAGTACATATTTTTTGTGCCCTCTTGCCATATTCTATATATCTATATGGCCAAAAAAGCTAACAAACTCGATTGCAATGCAAACAAATTACAAAAACAAACACAAATCATAAAATTAAATTGAAAAGCAAAACAAATTTTCTATTAAATTTATTTATAATTGAAAACAATTGAAAGCAACCAAACAGCGTTGACATAAAGACACAATAAAATGCGAGATTTAAATAAAAAAAAAGGAAGATGAATAAAATTTCTAAAATAAATGTTAACTGTTATTAACAACACAAATATTTTGAACTACAAATTTATAGTTCATGATGGTGGAGCAGAGTTTATTTAGAAACGATTATGCAAGACTGCGAATATTTATTTAGTACTTAAATCAAAGGTCGAAAATAATCGTAATTTAAAAAATGTAAAAATAGTTCAGGAACTCTACCGAGTTGAAATATAAATACAAAATAATCGCGTTAGAAAGAAACCAATCTTAAATTCTTAAAACCTGTCTTCCTAAGCGAAGAAATAAATATAAGGCGGCACATCAGAGTTAGCGTAGTTAGCGGCCAAGAAACCAGGCAACCTAGCTAAAATATCTTTAGAGATGAGAATACTGAAACTTCGAAAGTATTACGAAAATTATTGGGTGTACAAATAGAAAACCGCCATTTTTCTCATGATTTGTGGCTTTATTGTAAAAAACTCTTTACATACTCATTCGTCAAAATAATTTTCATTGTTAGGCACAACGTTTTCCCATCTTTTTGGCAGCTTCTGAATTCCTCGTCGGAAAATTTGCTCTTCTTTTGACGCGATCCACGAATTGAACCAATTTCGGCCAGGTCATGCGTCATAAATAAAAATCAGAAGGGACGATGTCAGGAGAGTACGGGTGGGGTAGGATGTCCCATTTCAAAGTTTCCAGGTATGTTTTTACTAGCTTTGAAACATGTGGCCGAGCGTTATCATGAAGAAGTATGATCTTAGCGTGTCTTTCCAAGTATTGCGGACGTTTTTCCTTCAACGCTCGACTCAAGCGTATTAGTTGCGTCCGATACAGGGCTCCTGCAATGGTTACGACTGGATGCAAGAGTTCATAGTACACTACACCGAGCTGGTCCCACCATATACAGAGCATCAGCTTCGAGCCATAAATGTTCGGTTTCGCTGTTGAAGTTGTTGCATGGTCGGGAGCCCCCACTATTTTTTACGCTTCGGGTTATCATAGCGTATCCACTTTTTATCGCCGGTCAGGATTCGATGCAAAAAACTCTTTCTGTTTTGCCGTTGGAGGAGTTATCCTTGAACTTTTTCACGGGTCAGCAATATATATGACGCAAGATAGAATATGTGATAGATGACAGATTCAGCTTAAAAGAGAGGAAATTATAAAGGATCATGCGAATTAAGCTAAAGGCCGAAAAATACGAGTTACTCCATAAGGTACAATAAAAGTAATTTAAGAATGTGCAAAGAGACCCAAAAGACGAGTTAGTTAATATCTAATTGGCCGAGCTGGACAAACTGGAGGAAGAAACAGAGCCCCAGAGTTCCCAAAGTACTTCAATTGTTTCTCATATTTACAATCGACTATCGATTTGCGTAAAAATTTTTTAAATGTAAATTCTCAAATCCTTGCAAGCTTAATAAATCGGAATACGCTTTCACATTTATTGACCTACTGGGGATCAAAATTTCGACTAATTGGCGATTAACACCTAAAATTAGAGCGTCGAAATATAAGTACAAACAACATTAGCTTGTTACTAAGATTAAAATATTTAAACGTAATTTTTGGTGTATCCAAATTTTGAAAATTGTAACTTGGATAATTTTATAGGTGATAAATTTGCCCACCCAGAAACCGATAAATGGGCAGGTTCATTTATTTTGTCCAGCTGATGCAATATTATTTACCTTGACGATGTAACTAATTTTGAAAGGTAGCCTTAATTTATGAAAAGTTCTAATTATCTGAAGATGAAAGTTTTAAGCAAATTGGAGAGCTTAAAGTTACCTAATTTTCGTCAAACAATAGTTCTTGGGTGATTAAACCGGGTACCATTTAGAACTATCACAACAACATGCTATACAAAATTCGGCTCTACTATATAACCTAATTATGCTGCGCACGGTTCTTAGACCATACCTTACTTAAGATATCATTAAACCCAATTTTTCGAATATCATGAGAGACTAATTTTCTTCTTCATATCGATAACACTTTTTTCAGCTATATTTTCTTTACAAATTTATGTGCCAACGTTAGCTGTGCCATTAATCTATATAAACTTGATATGCAACGAAGTTTCTCAAGAGTTTATCTTTCCAAATGTAAAAGTAGGAAACTAGAATGTGCCGCCTGGACCACCTCATGGTTGTATTCTCGGCGGTGAAAGCATTTCAATGCGACCATCTATGACCATCTAATGCCGGTTCCATAAATTAAGAAATAAATATTATTAAATCTGTCATTAATTAAACGGGCCAGGCAACAGACACAACAACAACAACAACTAAGTATAACGGCCCTGCTATTAATTAATAAAATTTCCCAACAAAAAGCCGACAAGCCGCCGCGACGCGCCGCGCCGCACTGTCTGCCCCAAAAAAGAAACAATTAGGCGGCATTTAAGGTGCAAGTAGACACGCCTACTTAAGAGGGCCTTGAGTCAAATTATTGTAGCACAAAAGTGATGAACAAATGCTGCAGAGAGCAAGACCCAGCTGATTGATGACAATGGAAAAATTTTGGATATGGTTAAGTCAGTGGCTGCCTGGAGGCGCCGACGAAGCTGCTGGGAAGTTGAGGTGGCTTAGACTTTATCAGAGATTCAAATGGTGTAATTTTCAGCAGCTATCTTTGGATTGAGTTAAATGAAATTAATATTTATTCTTGCAAACATTTTTGAATTGTAAATAAAATTAAAAAAAAAAAAAACTTTAAAATAAGAAAAAAAAAATTAAATTGAATAAAAATTTTCCACATTATTCAATCAAAGCTATCAACATTGAAATCTCTACGCTATGCTGGAGTGCAACAAAAGTAACTTTATAATGAAACTCTCACGCACTGAATGCAGGACCATCACGGGTGTGCTAACAGGACACTGCCTCTTAGCGAAGCATGCGCATAGGATGGGACTAACGGCAAGAGAATTATGCAGGATCAGCAGGGATCCGGAAGTCCCTGAGACCCTAGCACACGTACTCTGCGACTGCCCAGCCATCTCTAGACATCGTTTGACCACCCTAGGAGAACCAGCGTAGAAGACGTGGCCAGGCTGCAAGTTGGGCGGCTACTTAATTTCGCCAAAAAAGTAAAATTTTTAACCGACCATCACTTTGCGTAATAACCACAAATCTGGCACAGCTAAGGACCAAAAGGTCTATGCTAGGCTGCACTTTGTTGTGGCCGGCCAGTGTAACCTAACCTAACCTATCAACATTGAATATAAAAGAAAATTTGTTTCTTTTCAATGTTTTTTATTGTAATAAAAATAGAATGATTTCCATGTAATTTCCGAAACGATTCGAAACCATCATTTATATGATCGGCAACAAGTCACTTAATTTTTAAAAAACAAGAAAAATATATACCGATACCACAAAAAAATTCATATGTCGGTTTAATCCCACAAATTTCTTCTGCATCTACTTGATAATTTTTTCTGCTCTCTGAGGTCTAAAGTAGTCTGCACATTTCTAAATTTTGGTTCTTCAAGCTAAGGTCATGAACTGCCTCACCCAAACCCATAACAGAAGGCTCAGAGCTTATCTTTTATTCTCTTTACGGCTTAAAAATCGTACTTTTTTTATAAATTTTCCGCTCAACAAAAAACTTTTTTTTAATAATTTTCAAAAATTTGTAGTTTATTCAAATATTTTTTTTTTCGTTTCGAAGTTACAAAAATTTGTTTTTATTTTTGTATTTTAAAGATTTTGTTTTTAAATATAAATATTTTAAATATTAATTACAGAAGTATATATTTATATAATATGGTTCTTTATCAATTTAAATTTTATACACATGCTTAGAATTAGTTTCATTTCTTTAAATGCAAATATCTGAAGTCTAATTTTAATTAACGATTTCGTGGTTTACTTCCTCTAGCATAATTTTTGGGGCTCTCGCATTTGTATTCGGCTGCTTTTGTTTTTATCATGTATATAATTTATTGTCATGCATGATAAAAATCATTGAATTTTTTTTGTATATCTGTAATATGTATCTTTTAAATGTATATATATGATATACGAGATCTACAGTAGTCTGAACATTTTAAAATTTTGGTTCTTCAAGCTGAGGTTATGAACTGCCTCACCCGAACCCATAACACAAGGCTCAGAGCTTATCTTTATCACTATTTACGGCTTAAAAAACTTATTTTTTTTATAAATTTTCCTCTCAATAAAAAACTTTTTTTTTATAATTTTCAAAAATTTGTAGTTTATTCAAATATTTTTTTTTTTTTCGTTTCGAAGTTACAAAAATTTGTTTTTATTTTTGTATTTTGAAGATTTTGTTTTTAAATATAAATATTTTAAATATTAATTACAGAAGTATATATTTATATAATATGGTTCTTTATCAATTTAAATTTTATACACATGCTTAGAATTAGTTTCATTTGTTTAAATGCAAATATCTGAAGTCTAATTTTAATTAACGATTTCGTGGTTTACTTCCTCTAGCATAATTTTTGGGGCTCTCGCATTTGTATTCGGCTGCTTTTGTTTTTATCATGTATATAATTTATTGTCATGCATGATAAAAATCATTGAATTTTTTTTTGTATATCTGTAATATGTATCTTTTAAATGTATATATATGTAGAGCACTTAGATCTAGCAAAAATCACGCTTAAAAATAGTTTCAAATATATGTTTTTTTTTAAGGGTTTTGCTTTATTTGCTGGTTTTTTGTAATTTCGATTTTGACTCGATTTTAATTAATTTTTAAATGTAAAACATTTCGTTGAAGTATTTGCTTTAATAAGCAAAAATTCGTTACGGTTGTGTGTGTGTGTGTGCAAAGTACATAGTATGCACTTATGTATACAGATATATATGTATATATATAGTATAATTGTGGGCGTTAACTATAGCTTAAACTTGAACAATTGCTAATGAGATTGAGTTGGCGACTGTCAAAACTCTATACAATATTTATGCTAAATGCTAAAAATCGTAATTGCTACTACTTAAAATTTATATGAAAAAATAATTACAAATTATTAAATTGATTTTTGTATATGTGTATGTGTAGTGTTGTTGCTGGCAGTGGGAGTTAATGTTAACGTGTGGAGGAAGGGGGAGGGGGAAGGTTTTGGATGTGTGTTAAGAGCCAGCATTTGTAAAGTTGGGTAGCGCACCTGCTCCAGGGCTTTAAGTTCGACCACTAGCTTTGATTGATGTGGGCCGCAATGCGGCTTGGCGTGCGTGTTGAGTATCCAAGTAATTGTGAGTGTGTGTGTATACGTGTGTGTATCTATGTAAGCCGCACGCCAATGGCAGCCAAGGTGCAGGTACTTATCACAGCCTTCGAGCGCAGCATGCAAATGTCTCTTAATTTCTTCTTTTTTTTTGAAAATAAAAAAAACATTTAACATGGTTTCTCCATTTGCGCTCCGTAATAATCAACGTCATAATAATTATTTCTAAACATAAAACAAAAACTTGCAACAGCAACAACCAAAACATGAAATGTCTTAATTGATTGAAGTTGTATCTGCAAGTATGAGTGTGTGTGTGTGTGTGTATCTGTGTGAGAGTGTGTGTATAAATGTGTTGCAATCAGTCTAGCTGGCATTGAAGCTGCTGCTTGCGTCTTTGACGCAGCTTGTTTGGCTGCCTGGGCTTAGTATGTCTGTCAAAGAGATTGAGAGAGGGTGACCGGAAAGTAGGTATCAGTATCTACATTATGGTCCAGCATTTTGTGCATTAATTTTCAACTCACCACTGGCGGATACGACATATACTTGTCACTCATATTAAAATAGGAGCCATCTGCAGGCGGCGCCGGTGATGGAGATGATATGTAACTGCCTTTAATGACCAGCGAGGAGGCTGGCGAGGGCGATGGTATATACAGTCCATTCGAGATAAGCATGTGATCATCTTTGGCGCGCATGGGCAGGCCCTCAATCATGCCCGTGGTGCTATTGCGTTGACTATGACGCTTGGGATTAGGTAGCGTGCGTGTAAAGTCAGGATTACACAGCGGATAGGGTGGCGTGCACATGGAGCTTTCCTGATACTTGGGCGGATATGCCGTCGATTGTATAATATCCACATTCTCCACCAAGTAGGTAGAAGCAGCTGCCTTCTTTTGCACGTCCGCCTGCAAAGCAGTTATGGGCAGCTAAATTAGCCATTTACATTAAAAATAATAAATTCCAAGTTTTGTACTTTGAAATGCTTCTACTTACCTTATAGACGGACTGATTGTCATCCTTGGAGTAAGCATCATCATTGCTGGGCTCCGTTTCACCCTGCGACTTGTTTTGGCGTCGTATAACAAACCAAGCTACCAATGCCGCATTTAGCACTAGCAAAACCATGGCTGCTGAGGTAATGCCTATTATCATAACATTTGGCAGCTCATCCTTTTCCGTGTACTCCGCCGAATGCGGCTGTGAGCCTTTGCTCAATGTCAGCTTAATATCCGGCAAAAATTTGCTGCCACCTGCCTCATTTGCCGCCATCACAGAGAAATAATATGTAGCACCAGGCTTTAGGCTCTCCAATGTCAAATTGTGCCTGCCCGGTTTGGCATCATCATACTTGTACTTGTCCTCACCGTGTTGCTTGTAACGTAGACGATAATACACCTGCATGCCACCACTAAATCCTGGTATCCACATTAACTCTACGCTTGTATCGCTAACATTACCCACGCGCAGCTGCAGCGGCACATCAGGACGTGTGGGCTTACTAAACTCCAGCGTAGTGCTGGCCTGACCCAAGGCATTGCGCACAACGCACTCGTACTGACCATAGTCATCGGCCGAGGTGTTATCCACCAGCAGCACGGACTCATAATGTAAGGCATCTACCTGGCGTTCCACTGTCTTAAATTTGTTGCGTCGCTGCATTTTCAAATCCTTGCCATGGCGACGCCATATGAAGTTTGGCTGTGGTGCGGCCAAGGCACGACAAATGAGCTGAGCGCGTACTCCCAGACGTGCTGCATATCGTGTAAAAGCTGGTGAATGCTCTATTTCAGGAGAAGCTATAAGAGATGTACACAATAAATTGTTAAAATTGCTTTTATAGTTAGGTAGGTCTAATGGCCACTTACTCTGCACCACCAAGAGCACATTGTGTGCTGCTGCTGGTCCACGCTGGTTGTCCACGCTACAGGTGAAGTTACCAATGTCACCACGCTGTACATTGTCTATGTGTAGGAAGGCGGTGTTGTTCTCAAAGCTAAAAGTGGTGCGTGCCGTCAAGTCGTAACCATCGCGTGACCAGCGCACATGGGCGGCCTCTAGTGGGCGTGCCTGTATGTGGCAAGCCAACACAGCCTGCTCGCCAGCTACAAAGCTTTGGCCCTCGCTGACAGAGGTAATTGTGGGAGGATCTGACAAAAGAAACAGCAATACAATGGTTAAACTGTTGGGTAAACAGTTCCAGTTCCCATTACTTACATTCAACAGTTACTTGAATTTCTATCAAAGCTGTGCCCTGCGAGTTGAGCGCTTCACACACGTAAATTCCCGCATCATTGCGACTGAGTCGGCTTATATTCAGCCTCGGACCATCCGAGATCAAACGCTGTCCACTCAAAATATTGCTGCTTATCGGCAGTCCGTCCTTGGTCCAGGTATAGCTAATGGCCATGGGATTGCCATTGGCATGCAGCTCCAGCTGCAATGGTGCACCCTCTACGCCTACAAAGCTAGTGGTCTGTGCATTGTCAAACTTGGGAGGAACTGTAAAGGCATATGTAATGTAAAACAACTATTGGACTCCAAAGGTTTACTATGCTTACAGAGTATATCCAGACTGATGGTTTCATGCACGCTACGCTGCAACACTTCGTTGTGACTCTGACAGGTGTAGACTATGCCGTCCAGATCTTGCGTTATGTTGACAAACATTTCCAGTGTGGAGACTGAACCGCCCCATAAGCCAGGTTTGTTGGCCAGATTAAGGCCCTCAACAGGTATGCCATCTTTCCACCAGCTTATTTTAGCTGGCGGATTACTGGAGCTCGAATCGCATATAAGCTTGGCTCGTATGCCAGGTACTAGATTCCGCGGAGACACGCTAATCTTGACCGTTTCAGGTGGAACTACAAGTTTGATTTGATAAGCAAAACTGCCTACAAGGCGTCCAAGTTTAATACTTACAATGCACGCCTAAAGTTTTTGTTGCAAAAAGTGGAATCTCAATGGCTCCGTTCTGCACCTCGCACTTGTATATGGCATTATTATCCGAAGCATTCACAAGCAGTGACAACTCTGAGCTGATCTTGTTCTCGGTCACCTTGACAGCGGCATTCAAACGCTTGTCATTCTTGTACCAATGTAGAGAGGGCGGTGGATTGCCGCCAGCCGAGCTACATTGCAGCTTTAATATGGAACCGGAGACTAAGATATCACCATCATTATAGCCGGTGAGTAGCGGTGGAGAGGGTGGATCTGTGTATGATGCGGTACATGAAGTATAATGATAAGATCCTTCTCTAGACCCGGGATAGTTTAACCAATACTTACACAAAACATTAACGGTATGTGAGCCCACCACATTCTGGGTAAGCTCAGTGTTGAGCGCATGACAAACTGCTATAAAGCTGCGGCTTTGCGCATCTATATTAAGCGTTATGTTGGAGCTGCTGATCCAGCCACCGTCGGGATTGCTTGTGGTCTTAAAGCTGCTGTTGTTCAAGGGACGACCGTTCATTGACCAGTTTATGCGCGCAGGAGGATTCGACGGCGCTGTTACGCAACTCAGCTGCACAGTGTCGCCCAGCTTAGCTTCCGTGCTTCCACTCAGATAAACATCCTTAGGTGCATCTATATGTAACCCAATCCAGCAATTAGAATCACGTTTGTTTCGTAATTAATAGACAAGTGACTTACACAACACTGTAAGATTAAGTTCCGCCCGTAACGGCGTAGTGGACAACAGATTCTTGGCCTCGCAAACCAAATTGGCGCCATTATCCGCTGCGCTGGCCGTAAACTTATAGACATTCTCGGATAGGCGACCGGAAGTGCGTTGTGGCGAATTTATGGCTACGCCATTGCGATACCAAACCAACTGGGCGGGCGGATTGCCACCACGGCTGCGGCAAGCAATTTGCAGCTGCTGACCACGACGTAAAGTCTCGCCCTGACTATAACCCTCAAAGAATGGAGGACCGGGTGGATCTGTCATGTGTGCAAAAGTTAAGCTTAGTTAGGCAGGCCTAAAGCAGGGCATTTAGTTGCCAACTTACACAATACAGATAATTGCACCTGAGCGCGCATGGGCACATCTGGCGGCAGCGCCTTGTGTCGTGCCTCGCATGAGTACTCCTTGTAGTCATCATCGGCACGCGGTTGCAGCTGCAGCCTTGAGCTGCTGCGAAAGCGCTTGGGTGCCGTCTCGTTGACAGTGACAGCGGCTGCCGTATCAAGAGGACCAACATTAGCTACTGTGGATTTCAATTTAAAGAAGCATTTATCACTTACATGGCTGCAGCTGGTTTTCGCCTTGATACCAAACAATTTCCGCCGCCGGATTGGCGTTCTCTGTAATGCACTGCAGCGTGAGATTTTGGCGTTCCACAACCTCTACTTTGGCATTGCGAGCATAACCCTCTATGGCAATGCTGCTGGGCGCTGCCACAATACTTAGTTTGGCATTCGCGCGTATAGCCGGATTGCCAGCGGCCGGTCCCACCTGGCACTGATACTCTGCATCGTCCTCAAGGGTGGCATTCTTTATTTGCAAATTGTAAACGCCATGTGTGGCATCCACCAGCACGGAGTAGCGCGGAAAGCCTGGTATGACCGCAGAGAAGCCCAAGGCAAATCCATCCTTGGTCCACTGCACTTTGCCAGAGCGCTGTGCCACTTCGCAGCGCATCAGCGTGTCGGTGCCCTCGAGTATTTGCAGATCGTGCGGCGTTATGCGAAACTTTTGTATGCCAACGGCGGGCGCAGCAGTTCCCTGGGCGCTGCAAGTTGCTGCTGCAAAGGCAAGAACATGGAAAGTAGTGGTTAATCGTCACGTTCGACATTTGGGCACGTAGGTGCGAAGTGCAGCAATGGAAATGGATCAATTGGCCTGCCAGTCAGTCAGTCAGTCAGTGGACTTCCAAGCTTGTCACTGTTACAGTTACCCAGTTTACTTACACAGATGCACACCAACACACACACGCACATACATCCACCAACGCTCACATCAAATACACATTACTTAATCGTAAGCCCCAATAGCATCGCTCAGTCACATCGTACTAATTTGCTACAAGTTTTCTTTATTTTACTTTTTTTTCCTTATTTTTTTGCCCAGCACACACAAAACACAGATACACACGCACACCAACATATGAGTGTGTCAGGCCACTCTCAGGCTGTCATTGAGACATGTCTGTCGTATTGGATACGTACAACCCACACCTATTCAAAGTAGGTCTACATCTTGTGGCTCATTAGCATTAAAATGTCTTAAAGAAAAAGAGCAAAGCAACCCAGCCACGTTCGATACCAAATTGAACGCCATGCCTAACGTAGTATCTGTGAGTTTCAGTATGTGCGTGTGTGTGTGTATGCGGCACAACCTAATCAGCAATCTACATAGGTAATATAAAAGCCCAACCGGGATACACTGGTACGAAACTATCAAATTGGTTGACAAATTCCAGCGAAAGTAGTTGAAGATGAAATAAAAAGTTTGTCGAAAGAAAAAGTAATAAATAATTTAAAGATTTTAAGAAATTAAATAAATAATTTTATTTCCAATAAGTTCGAGAACTACTGAAAATTACATTAAGTCATAATGTAATTATGATTTTCAAGAAACAAATTTTTAAGGGATATTATTCAAAAAGATCTCACAGTCTTAAGAGTAATTTGTAGATTTGCAAATATCATGTAGGTCTGTTGGTTATTACACTATCACTTTCACTTAAAATTAGTGAAATCGAAAGGAAATTTTCAAACATTTGTGAAAATATTATTTACAATGGTGTTTTAAAAATATAATTATAACAAAAAGAAAATATTGTGAAAACAGAAAAAGCCAAATCGATTTAATTCAATAACATTGTAGATCAGACTTATGATAGATGAATTAAAAATTAATTTTAATTTTAAACTTCGCTGCCGTTTTTTCACTCACTATCCCGAACGACTTTCCTTACGTGAATATGAAAAGGCGAAATCGTTTAAAATTAATAAAAAAAAAATAAAAATTAAGTTTAAAAAGAAATAAAAAGAAATTTCTGAAAATTGGCTTATTATCAAAGCTGGCTGGTGACAGCCAAAATAGTATCATATTCGAAATCCAAGCTCAATGGATTTAATTTTTATTTTTGTATGCAGTTTCATAGGGTCTGCACCCACTGTGCGGTTGTCAAAGTGACTGCGTACGACGTGCCTACAAATGGTTCAACAAATAAACGTCGCTGTCGTGGACTTCATCAATGGATTAATTGATTATTTGTCGCAGGCAGCTCAGCAACGAAGCAACTAAGCCAGCCCAGCTGGCCAACATGCTCCATACTAAACAAGGGGGGCAACCAAGCAAACGACATGATCTTCAAATAAGTTCAGTTTCCGATGAAAATAAAATAAATTATACTACGATGGCTCAGTGTGAGACTCTACGCCGGTTTACAATCGGATATGATTTAGTCACAACGGAAATGTGGCAAGCGCTTAATAGATCGACAAACAGGCCGACAGACCGATAGATAGACCCACGGATCGATAAATGAGCGGACCACACATGCTCCTATTTAACTCTGGTTGGGCTCTAGCTACAGTGCATTTGCAGTTAGTAGTTTCGTTTCAGATGAAAAGTTCATGCAATTAAGTAAGTCAGTTGACCAGCTGAACTGCAGAACGTTTCCTGTGGCAATTAAGCAACACAGCAGATACAACAAACAACGACAATGTTCCTCCCCACCCTCCAAAAAAAACTGCAGTACTTAACAGGTTTTGCTTTTGTGATGACAATGACTACAACGACAACAACAACAACAGCAATAATTGCGATGACGAAAAACAGACAAGACCCAAAAAAAAACAAAGAAGAAAGACTCAGTCAAGACCCAAGCAACTACAACTCATTTAGTGCCATTACGAAGGGGTGGCATGTACCCCACGTGTCCCCTGTGCCCCTTGTGCACAACTTGCTGCATGTAAAAGACAATACGCAATGGGTAATTGTCACACATATGCAAGGCAGGATGGCCAACAAAGAAATCCTTGAAGTGTGACAGTAGGAAGCGTACAAGGCACTGCCAGCAGATACAGAAACAGAGACTCTAACACCAGAGACAAAAAAAAAACAAAAAAAAAAAAGAAAACCACTTGGCCCAGCAAGAAAAGTGAAGTGAAGTGAAGTGCATAGAGCGCAAAGTAAATGAAAGACTAAATGGACAGCATGGACAGCTGGCAACAACCAACAGACCGGTTTACAATTTCCATTCATACGTTCTGGCCATGGTCACTTTATGGCAAGCAACTCCTGTGCATGAGTAACAGTGCGTTGTAATTGTCAGCGGCCAAGTGAGCCCACAAATTGTACACACAAACTAAACTAACAGCTTAACCGCAAAATGTTGTACGCATTTGATGCGTTGTTGTTGATGATCCTGAAGGCATTGAGTGGCCTAGAGGACTGGCACTGGAACTGGGAATGGGCTCTCTCCAGCCAGTGGCCACAAGTTAAGTGAGTGCCTGGCATAGGCCGAAAGCTTGCTAATAGTCGTGCTGTTTGTTGGGTTACGTGGCAAGTGTGGCAAGCGAAGCGCAACACCGGATGTCGCACTAATGGTCAACGACAGCCTCACTGCCCAAGTTGGAGTTGTTTGAAACCGGGCGGGGTCCTTCCTCAGCCATAGCAGTCGTAGTAGTGCTACTCGTCGCATGCATCGTGTGGATCGAACGAAGCTTCTAGCTGCCTCTGTTGCGCTTTGTAAGTTAAACTATCTACAAGTCATTAACTCATACAAAAGCCATAGCAAGCAGCCTAGCAGGCGCACAGCAGGCTTCAACCAGGAGGTAACTACTACGTTATCAGAGGTAGCAGCTGAGCCAGCGGCTTTGACTAAGAACTGAGCCAACCGAAGTGCTTGGGCCAACGCACAGTTTTGCCTTTTGTTTTCTTCTTTTGATTTGGCTTTGGCTTGGCTCGGACGGCTTGTTTTTGCTTTTAACCAAGTATTTTAGCCCTGTTCCTCACACTCTCTCTCTCTCTTTCTCTTTCTACTTCAATATATCTACTCTGATGATGCTGTGCACTCTTATCAAGACCAGTTTCCAACGCCTTTTGCTCTTGTCTGTTTTTAGCTGCGGCGTTTTGTGTGTTTGCGTTAATGGAAAATATTGTGGCATATCACAGGAAATCCGGTGAGGTTTTTTTTTACTGCGTTGCCTGTTTTTGAACTCCTTTTAGCGACTTGTTAGTGCCAGGACACTTGACACTTGTACAGACAAACCTCGGTTAATAGAATGCAGTGTGGAATATCAAAGACAAAATAAATGTAACAATCTTGTTAAGCACGCATTGGAACTTTATATGCCCTAGAAATCCAATATTTTCTTAAAGATTCAGACACAAAGTTGTTGTTGTTTATTTTTTTAGCTTTTAAGATAAATTGTAGTTTAACTTTTACATAAACATATGAACCATAAAGTGTGAAGCGGACCAAGTTCTAAGTATTAAAGTAGCCATTATTTTTAGAACTATTTATACCTAGGCATATTAGGTGGACTTTAATAAGTTATATCTCGTAAACGAATAAAATTAAAACTGAGTTTCAAAAAAATACGATCGTCTGTCCGTGTGAACTTCAAGATCGTGAACACCATAGGAGCTCGTATAACACTTTTATTTCTTGAAATATCGCTTGGTATAAAAAAATATGGATATTGTTCTTAGAACTTACTAAATCCGTTTAAATAGCAAAAATACTGTATATACATATAAATAAAATTATATATAATATGCACTGCTTGATTAACTGCGCAGCATAGTTAGCACTGCTTACCACAGAAAGAAATAGTTGCCACGGTATTAGGCTTTACCAAACTAACTATCGAGCCTTAGTACTGGTATATATATATCCCAAAGACGAGAAATATATCCTAAAATCGAAAAATATCTAAGATATAATAAAATTTATTTTTGGGCAAATAGAGTATTCCACTGTCAGATACTATAGTAATAAAAGTGCGTACTTAAATTTTATGATTTTTTTAGTTTAATTTTTTATTGTTTGCGTCTTGTATTAAACGGAACAACTGCCTAAAATATATTTCTGGAACTTTGTTTTAATCATCCGATTTACATGCCATTTTCCGTAAGATAAAGATGCGGAAGATAGAGCGACAAAGCCTAGACACGTTCAGGCATTATTTCCCTACGCGCGGCTATTAACACAATTTACGTCCGGATAAATTTCACTTTTTGCTCTCATGAATAGAGGAGCTTTTGCGGCTTTGGCAATATAAATTTAATTAACATTTTATTTTATTTTTATTTTTTTTCGTTTTGTTAATTTCACAAATGCCCTTTTATCATATTGACTAAAGGGATTTGGTGTCTTACAAATTTTTGTTAAGCGCCGGCAAAGTGTTTTAAATTGTTTGAAATTTGGCATCATGCTGCTGCCTTAAGCCTTTTTGGTAGCCATGACAATTATTTTTAATATATTAAGCTTGGGCTAAATGGCACGAGCATGTGTGTGTGAGTGAGTGTGTGTGTCAATGTTTAAGTCGCTTAAACATTTTGCAGAGCTTGAAGGTTTGAGCTTGTGACTTTCATGTGTCTAAGGCAGTTGGCTAATACTCGACAGAAGCAGTCTAAAACGTTGGCCCGAAGCACGCTAGCGGTTTGGCAGCGGCTTGTAGGCTTAGCTGGATCAGAGTTGTGTGTAAGTCTAATAAGGGTTTTATGCCGTAAGTTGGGGTAGTGGAGTATTGCTTAGAGGTCTTAAAATGTTGCGCGGAAAATAGTTTCAATTTACAAATAAGCTGTAAGCTGAGGTAAGGGTGATTCCAAGATACAAAGAGATACCGAGAAGATTCGTCCATATAGAGCTGCAAAGGAACAGAGTTCCACAAAAGGTCCCACTGGATTAATTTAAATCACAGCAGCTATTAGCTTCATTACCTATCAGCTCCTGACAAAAAGTTTTTCTAAGAGTACTTTAAGGCCAGTTCAGTTAGTTTCTTTAACCTTGACTCGGCACTTGCTTAAGTAACGCTCCAATACTTTTTACTCCAGCCAAGCGTGCTTCAACTCCAACTAGTTCCAACCATTTTAGGCCCCCGATCATTAGGGTTTTAAAACAACAGTTTAGTTTATAGCTTCTGTTTGTAACTGTTTGGCTTGGTTGGCTCACAACTTAGCTCTCAGCTGGGCCACCCATTTAATGTGCGCCTTGGGCACGCTTAATAGATTCACAATAAAAACGTTGGCTCCCCGAAAGCAACAACCTCGAAAACGACCTCCAAATCTTTGTGTTGTGTTGTCTTGTTTTTTCTTTAGTTGTTGTTGTTGTTGCTGCTGTCTTTTGGTTTAAGCAAACTTTACACAAATTGCCACATTACCAAGTCTCTCTCGCCTCGTGCGCCAATTCGCCAGGCTCTTTCCTAGATCTAGAACGAAAGTGTGTGTGTGTGGTGTGTATGTTTATGTGCTTGGCCTGGTGCTGCACTGATTGAATTATAAATTTGCAGGCCAACAAATGTGCTCGGCAACATGCCAGCCATACATATCAATGGTCACACAAGTGCCATACCAATAGTCTCCATAGAGCAGAGAACCACCCAAACAGTCCGGGGACTCCCTCCCTTCCAGACACCCACAGCAAGCGTCACCACTTAGCTGAACGACGTTAAACTAATCAACTAATTTGCTATGAACTTTGCGGTTCATACAAATTAAAGCAGTCCGACATGGACTGGGATATGTCCAGAGCTGGGTAACATGGCCAGACCCATAACCATAGCATTAACATTAATTATTTTCTGCTTCATGAGCATTTTAGATGAAATCGTTTTGGCTGTCTTTCTAATGAAGATGTGCCCCCGTACCCGGTCAAGTTTTGGACTTTCATCTTTAATTAATTAATAAAAATTATTGCCCTAGTTGAACTTCCAGCGCTGTCAACTATTTATGAATATGCACAAAAATATTTGAATATTTGAACTTTATTATTATTTTTTCTATACTATATATAGTACATATTTATGTACATATTGTTTTTTTCTGTGTAGTGTCCGCAACCACCGCACAAAAATTGTTTTTGAAAATTGAAAGTATTTTGCGGTTGAGGCATGCGGGCAAGGCAATTAGTTAAATTAAGGCTCTATGCAGTTTAAGGGGCGGCAGCAGGGGCGTGAGTTATTTTCATTTTTTTTTTTTTTTGTATGCATGTAATTGCATATTTTATGCAAAAGTTTGCAAATTATTTACAAAGCGGCAAAGCACGAACAGGCCAATATTGAAACAAGTTAAAAAAATACTAACAAACTTCGGTACTTAAAAAGTAAATTAACACGAATGTATTTGGTACTATATGACGAAAAGTATTAATTGCCTATGGAAATTTTTAAAATTTAAAAGCTATAAATATTTTCTAGAATTTAAATAAATATAGTTACTGTTAATCAATGGAAAGGACACGGCAAAGATTATAATATTTATTAACTTAAGATACTGAACATTAAATAAACATATTATTTATATGGTGCCTGATATTTTTTACGAAAGTTTGTAAAAAAAATACTTAAAATAATAAGTTTCAAAGAAACTAACCAAAATACTACTAAATGGCAATATAAATTTTGAAAGCTCAGAAGAATACTAAATAAATAGAAATCTGATTACAATAAAAAATATTAACTACTTTTAGTCATTGCTATTTGATTCGGAAGCTTGTTTAAAATTTAAAAATAAAATAATTTATAGATTTGTTTACGAATATACCAAAAACAATACTATGCAAAATTTACAAAACTACTTTTTCAGTAAAGCTAACAGCCTTCAAAAAAATACCAAGCCCACAAATATTATAAAATATAATAAATCACGACGATTTTATGAGAATTTACGCAAATACTAATACAAATTTTATCCAATATTA
>JBAMAX010001068.1:0-106511 GCA_037043745.1 Chymomyza amoena
AGATATCACCATCATTATAGCCGGTGAGCAGCGGTGGAGAGGGTGGATCTGTGTATGTATGCGGTAAACATCAGATTCAGAATATAAATGCTTTGGAGATCCTTCTCTAGACCCGGGATAGTTTAACCAATACTTACACAAAACGTTGACGGTATGTGAGCCCACCACATTCTGGGTAAGCTCAGTGTTGAGCGCATGACAAACTGCTATAAAGCTGCGGCTTTGCGCATCTATATTGAGCGTTATGTTGGAGCTGCTGATCCAGCCACCGTCGGGATTGCTTGTGGTCTTGAAGCTGCTGTTGTTCAAGGGACGACCGTTCATTGACCAGTTTATGCGCGCAGGAGGATTCGACGGCGCTGTTACGCAACTCAGCTGCACAGTGTCGCCCAGCTTAGCTTCCGTGCTTCCACTCAGATAAACATCCTTAGGTGCATCTATATGTAACCCAATCCAGCAATTAGAATCACGTTTGTTTCGTAATTAATAGACAAGTGACTTACACAACACTGTAAGATTAAGTTCCGCCCGTAACGGCGTAGTGGACAACAGATTCTTGGCCTCGCAAACCAAATTGGCGCCATTATCCGCTGCGCTGGCCGTAAACTTATAGACATTCTCGGATAGGCGACCGGAAGTGCGTTGTGGCGAATTTATGGCTACGCCATTGCGATACCAAACCAACTGGGCGGGCGGATTGCCACCACGGCTGCGGCAAGCAATTTGCAGCTGCTGACCACGACGTAAAGTCTCGCCCTGACTATAACCCTCAAAGAATGGAGGACCGGGTGGATCTGTCATGTGTGCAAAAGTTAAGCTTAGTTAGGCAGGCCTAAAGCAGGGCATTTAGTTGCCAACTTACACAATACAGATAATTGCACCTGAGCGCGCATGGGCACATCTGGCGGCAGCGCCTTGTGTCGTGCCTCGCATGAGTACTCCTTGTAGTCATCATCGGCACGCGGTTGCAGCTGCAGCCTTGAGCTGCTGCGAAAGCGCTTGGGTGCCGTCTCGTTGACAGTGACAGTGACAGCGGCTGCCGTATCAAGAGGACCAACATTAGCTACTGTGGATTTCAATTTAAAGAAGCATTTATCACTTACATGGCTGCAGCTGGTTTTCGCCTTGATACCAAACAATTTCCGCCGCCGGATTGGCGTTCTCTGTAATGCACTGCAGCGTGAGATTTTGGCGTTCCACAACCTCTACTTTGGCATTGCGAGCATAACCCTCTATGGCAATGCTGCTGGGCGCTGCCACAATACTTAGTTTGGCATTCGCGCGTATAGCCGGATTGCCAGCGGCCGGTCCCACCTGGCACTGATACTCTGCATCGTCCTCGAGGGTGGCATTCTTTATTTGCAAATTGTAAACGCCATGTGTGGCATCCACCAGCACGGAGTAGCGCGGAAAGCCTGGTATGACCGCAGAGAAGCCCAAGGCAAATCCATCCTTGGTCCACTGCACTTTGCCAGAGCGCTGTGCCACTTCGCAGCGCATCAGCGTGTCGGTGCCCTCGAGTATTTGCAGATCGTGCGGCGTTATGCGAAACTTTTGTATGCCAACGGCGGGCGCAGCAGTTCCCTGGGCGCTGCAAGTTGCTGCTGCAAAGGCAAGAACATGGAAAGTAGTGGTTAATCGTCACGTTCGACATTTGGGCACGTAGGTGCGAAGTGCAGCAATGGAAATGGATCAATTGGCCTGCCAGTCAGTCAGTCAGTCAGTGGACTTCCAAGCTTGTCACTGTTACAGTTACCCAGTTTACTTACACAGATGCACACCAACACACACACGCACATACATCCACCAACGCTCACATCAAATACACATTACTTAATCGTAAGCCCCAATAGCATCGCTCAGTCACATCGTACTAATTTGCTACAAGTTTTCTTTATTTTACTTTTTTTTTCCTTATTTTTTTGCCCAGCACACACAAAACACAGATACACACGCACACCAACATATGAGTGTGTCAGGCCACTCTCAGGCTGTCATTGAGACATGTCTGTCGTATTGGATACGTACAACCCACACCTATTCAAAGTAGGTCTACATCTTGTGGCTCATTAGCATTAAAATGTCTTAAAGAAAAAGAGCAAAGCAACCCAGCCACGTTCGATACCAAATTGAACGCCATGCCTAACGTAGTATCTGTGAGTTTCAGTATGTGCGTGTGTGTGTGTATGCGGCACAACCTAATCAGCAATCTACATAGGTAATATAAAAGCCCAACCGGGATACACTGGTACGAAACTATCAAATTGGTTGACAAATTCCAGCGAAAGTAGTTGAAGATGAAATAAAAAGTTTGTCGAAAGAAAAAGTAATAAATAATTTAAAGATTTTAAGAAATTAAATAAATAATTTTATTTCCAATAAGTTCGAGAACTACTGAAAATTACATTAAGTCATAATGTAATTATGATTTTCAAGAAACAAATTTTTAAGGGATATTATTCAAAAAGATCTCACAGTCTTAAGAGTAATTTGTAGATTTGCACATATCATGTAGGTCTGTTGGTTATTTCACTATCACTTTCACTTAAAATTAGTGAAATCGAAAGGAAATTTTCAAACATTTGTGAAAATATTATTTAGCAATGGTGTTTTAAAAATATAATTATAACAAAAAGAAAATATTGTGAAAACAGAAAAAGCCAAATCGATTTAATTCAATAACATTGTAGATCAGACTTATGATAGATGAATTAAATATTAATTTTAATTTCAAACTTCGCTGCCGTTTTTTTCACTCACTATCCCGAACGACATTTCCTTACGTGAATATGAAAAGGCGAAATCGTTTAAAATTAATAAAAAAAAAGTAAAAATTAAGTTTAAAAAGAAATAAAAAGAAATTTCTGAAAATTGGCTTATTATCAAAGCTGGCTGGTGACAGCCAAAATAGTATCATATTCGAAATCCAAGCTCAATGGATTTAATTTTTATTTTTGTATGCAGTTTCATAGGGTCTGCACCCACTGTGCGGTTGTCAAAGTGACTGCGTACGACGTGCCTACAAATGGTTCAACAAATAAACGTCGCTGTCGTGGACTTCATCAATGGATTAATTGATTATTTGTCGCAGGCAGCTCAGCAACGAAGCAACTAAGCCAGCCCAGCTGGCCAACATGCTCCATACTAAACAAGGGGGGCAACCAAGCAAACGACATGATCTTCAAATAAGTTCAGTTTCCGATGAAAATAAAATAAATTATACTACGATGGCTCAGTGTGAGACTCTACGCCGGTTTACAATCGGATATGATTTAGTCACAACGGAAATGTGGCAAGCGCTTAATAGATCGACAAACAGGCCGACAGACCGATAGATAGACCCACGGATCGATAAATGAGCGGACCACACATGCTCCTATTTAACTCTGGTTGGGCTCTAGCTACAGTGCATTTGCAGTTAGTAGTTTCGTTTCAGATGAAAAGTTCATGCAATTAAGTAAGTCAGTTGACCAGCTGAACTGCAGAACGTTTCCTGTGGCAATTAAGCAACACAGCAGATACAACAAACAACGACAATGTTCCTCCCCACCCTCCAAAAAAAAACTGCAGTACTTAACAGGTTTTGCTTTTGTGATGACAATGACTACAACGACAACAACAACAACAGCAATAATTGCGATGACGAAAAACAGACAAGACCCAAAAAAAAACAAAGAAGAAAGACTCAGTCAAGACCCAAGCAACTACAACTCATTTAGTGCCATTACGAAGGGGTGGCATGTACCCCACGTGTCCCCTGTGCCCCTTGTGCACAACTTGCTGCATGTAAAAGACAATACGCAATGGGTAATTGTCACACATATGCAAGGCAGGATGGCCAACAAAGAAATCCTTGAAGTGTGACAGTAGGAAGCGTACAAGGCACTGCCAGCAGATACAGAAACAGAGACTCTAACACCAGAGACAAAAAAAAAACAAAAAAAAAAAAGAAAACCACTTGGCCCAGCAAGAAAAGTGAAGTGAAGTGAAGTGCATAGAGCGCAAAGTAAATGAAAGACTAAATGGACAGCATGGACAGCTGGCAACAACCAACAGACCGGTTTACAATTTCCATTCATACGTTCTGGCCATGGTCACTTTATGGCAAGCAACTCCTGTGCATGAGTAACAGTGCGTTGTAATTGTCAGCGGCCAAGTGAGCCCACAAATTGTACACACAAACTAAACTAACAGCTTAACCGCAAAATGTTGTACGCATTTGATGCGTTGTTGTTGATGATCCTGAAGGCATTGAGTGGCCTAGAGGACTGGCACTGGAACTGGGAATGGGCTCTCTCTCCAGCCAGTGGCCACAAGTTAAGTGAGTGCCTGGCATAGGCCGAAAGCTTGCTAATAGTCGTGCTGTTTGTTGGGTTACGTGGCAAGTGTGGCAAGCGAAGCGCAACACCGGATGTCGCACTAATGGTCAACGACAGCCTCACTGCCCAAGTTGGAGTTGTTTGAAACCGGGCGGGGTCCTTCCTCAGCCATAGCAGTCGTAGTAGTGCTACTCGTCGCATGCATCGTGTGGATCGAACGAAGCTTCTAGCTGCCTCTGTTGCGCTTTGTAAGTTAAACTATCTACAAGTCATTAACTCATACAAAAGCCATAGCAAGCAGCCTAGCAGGCGCACAGCAGGCTTCAACCAGGAGGTAACTACTACGTTATCAGAGGTAGCAGCTGAGCCAGCGGCTTTGACTAAGAACTGAGCCAACCGAAGTGCTTGGGCCAACGCACAGTTTTGCCTTTTGTTTTCTTCTTTTGATTTGGCTTTGGCTTGGCTCGGACGGCTTGTTTTTGCTTTTAACCAAGTATTTTAGCCCTGTTCCTCACACTCTCTCTCTCTCTTTCTCTTTCTACTTCAATATATCTACTCTGATGATGCTGTGCACTCTTATCAAGACCAGTTTCCAACGCCTTTTGCTCTTGTCTGTTTTTAGCTGCGGCGTTTTGTGTGTTTGCGTTAATGGAAAATATTGTGGCATATCACAGGAAATCCGGTGAGGTTTTTTTTTTACTGCGTTGCCTGTTTTTGAACTCCTTTTAGCGACTTGTTAGTGCCAGGACACTTGACACTTGTACAGACAAACCTCGGTTAATAGAATGCAGTGTGGAATATCAAAGACAAAATAAATGTAACAATCTTGTTAAGCACGCATTGGAACTTTATATGCCCTAGAAATCCAATATTTTCTTAAAGATTCAGACACAAAGTTGTTGTTGTTTATTTTTTTAGCTTTTAAGATAAATTGTAGTTTAACTTTTACATAAACATATGAACCATAAAGTGTGAAGCGGACCAAGTTCTAAGTATTAAAGTAGCCATTATTTTTAGAACTATTTATACCTAGGCATATTAGGTGGACTTTAATAAGTTATATCTCGTAAACGAATAAAATTAAAACTGAGTTTCAAAAAAATACGATCGTCTGTCCGTGTGAACTTCAAGATCGTGAACACCATAGGAGCTCGTATAACACTTTTATTTCTTGAAATATCGCTTGGTATAAAAAAATATGGATATTGTTCTTAGAACTTACTAAATCCGTTTAAATAGCAAAAATACTGTATATACATATAAATAAAATTATATATAATATGCACTGCTTGATTAACTGCGCAGCATAGTTAGCACTGCTTACCACAGAAAGAAATAGTTGCCACGGTATTAGGCTTTACCAAACTAACTATCGAGCCTTAGTACTGGTATATATATATCCCAAAGACGAGAAATATATCCTAAAATCGAAAAATATCTAAGATATAATAAAATTTATTTTTGGGCAAATAGAGTATTCCACTGTCAGATACTATAGTAATAAAAGTGCGTACTTAAATTTTATGATTTTTTTAGTTTAATTTTTTATTGTTTGCGTCTTGTATTAAACGGAACAACTGCCTAAAATATATTTCTGGAACTTTGTTTTAATCATCCGATTTACATGCCATTTTCCGTAAGATAAAGATGCGGAAGATAGAGCGACAAAGCCTAGACACGTTCAGGCATTATTTCCCTACGCGCGGCTATTAACACAATTTACGTCCGGATAAATTTCACTTTTTGCTCTCATGAATAGAGGAGCTTTTGCGGCTTTGGCAATATAAATTTAATTAACATTTTATTTTATTTTTATTTTTTTTCGTTTTGTTAATTTCACAAATGCCCTTTTATCATATTGACTAAAGGGATTTGGTGTCTTACAAATTTTTGTTAAGCGCCGGCAAAGTGTTTTAAATTGTTTGAAATTTGGCATCATGCTGCTGCCTTAAGCCTTTTTGGTAGCCATGACAATTATTTTTAATATATTAAGCTTGGGCTAAATGGCACGAGCATGTGTGTGTGAGTGAGTGTGTGTGTCAATGTTTAAGTCGCTTAAACATTTTGCAGAGCTTGAAGGTTTGAGCTTGTGACTTTCATGTGTCTAAGGCAGTTGGCTAATACTCGACAGAAGCAGTCTAAAACGTTGGCCCGAAGCACGCTAGCGGTTTGGCAGCGGCTTGTAGGCTTAGCTGGATCAGAGTTGTGTGTAAGTCTAATAAGGGTTTTATGCCGTAAGTTGGGGTAGTGGAGTATTGCTTAGAGGTCTTAAAATGTTGCGCGGAAAATAGTTTCAATTTACAAATAAGCTGTAAGCTGAGGTAAGGGTGATTCCAAGATACAAAGAGATACCGAGAAGATTCGTCCATATAGAGCTGCAAAGGAACAGAGTTCCACAAAAGGTCCCACTGGATTAATTTAAATCACAGCAGCTATTAGCTTCATTACCTATCAGCTCCTGACAAAAAGTTTTTCTAAGAGTACTTTAAGGCCAGTTCAGTTAGTTTCTTTAACCTTGACTCGGCACTTGCTTAAGTAACGCTCCAATACTTTTTACTCCAGCCAAGCGTGCTTCAACTCCAACTAGTTCCAACCATTTTAGGCCCCCGATCATTAGGGTTTTAAAACAACAGTTTAGTTTATAGCTTCTGTTTGTAACTGTTTGGCTTGGTTGGCTCACAACTTAGCTCTCAGCTGGGCCACCCATTTAATGTGCGCCTTGGGCACGCTTAATAGATTCACAATAAAAACGTTGGCTCCCCGAAAGCAACAACCTCGAAAACGACCTCCAAATCTTTGTGTTGTGTTGTCTTGTTTTTTCTTTAGTTGTTGTTGTTGTTGCTGCTGTCTTTTGGTTTAAGCAAACTTTACACAAATTGCCACATTACCAAGTCTCTCTCGCCTCGTGCGCCAATTCGCCAGGCTCTTTCCTAGATCTAGAACGAAAGTGTGTGTGTGTGGTGTGTATGTTTATGTGCTTGGCCTGGTGCTGCACTGATTGAATTATAAATTTGCAGGCCAACAAATGTGCTCGGCAACATGCCAGCCATACATATCAATGGTCACACAAGTGCCATACCAATAGTCTCCATAGAGCAGAGAACCACCCAAACAGTCCGGGGACTCCCTCCCTTCCAGACACCCACAGCAAGCGTCACCACTTAGCTGAACGACGTTAAACTAATCAACTAATTTGCTATGAACTTTGCGGTTCATACAAATTAAAGCAGTCCGACATGGACTGGGATATGTCCAGAGCTGGGTAACATGGCCAGACCCATAACCATAGCATTAACATTAATTATTTTCTGCTTCATGAGCATTTTAGATGAAATCGTTTTGGCTGTCTTTCTAATGAAGATGTGCCCCCGTACCCGGTCAAGTTTTGGACTTTCATCTTTAATTAATTAATAAAAATTATTGCCCTAGTTGAACTTCCAGCGCTGTCAACTATTTATGAATATGCACAAAAATATTTGAATATTTGAACTTTATTATTATTTTTTCTATACTATATATAGTACATATTTATGTACATATTGTTTTTTTCTGTGTAGTGTCCGCAACCACCGCACAAAAATTGTTTTTGAAAATTGAAAGTATTTTGCGGTTGAGGCATGCGGGCAAGGCAATTAGTTAAATTAAGGCTCTATGCAGTTTAAGGGGCGGCAGCAGGGGCGTGAGTTATTTTCATTTTTTTTTTGTATGCATGTAATTGCATATTTTATGCAAAAGTTTGCAAATTATTTACAAAGCGGCAAAGCACGAACAGGCCAATATTGAAACAAGTTAAAAAAATACTAACAAACTTCGGTACTTAAAAAGTAAATTAACACGAATGTATTTGGTACTATATGACGAAAAGTATTAATTGCCTATGGAAATTTTTAAAATTTAAAAGCTATAAATATTTTCTAGAATTTAAATAAATATAGTTACTGTTAATCAATGGAAAGGACACGGCAAAGATTATAATATTTATTAACTTAAGATACTGAACATTAAATAAACATATTATTTATATGGTGCCTGATATTTTTTACGAAAGTTTGTAAAAAAAATACTTAAAATAATAAGTTTCAAAGAAACTAACCAAAATACTACTAAATGGCAATATAAATTTTGAAAGCTCAGAAGAATACTAAATAAATAGAAATCTGATTACAATAAAAAATATTAACTACTTTTAGTCATTGCTATTTGATTCGGAAGCTTGTTTAAAATTTAAAAATAAAATAATTTATAGATTTGTTTACGAATATACCAAAAACAATACTATGCAAAATTTACAAAACTACTTTTTCAGTAAAGCTAACAGCCTTCAAAAAAATACCAAGCCCACAAATATTATAAAATATAATAAATCACGACGATTTTATGAGAATTTACGCAAATACTAATACAAATTTTATCCAATATTATGTGTGTTTGGCTCAGTGAGCAATACTTTGTGTATTATTTGCTCGGTTTTGGTCTTGACCTAACCTCACTCCTACGGCGACATCTCTACAGAATATTCACGGATCCAAGGTCATGTTGTGTATTTGGTGGGATCAGCTTGGCGTAATTTATTATGAGCTGCTAAAACCTTCTGAAAAAATTACTGGTGCACTTTATCGAACGCAATTAATGCGTTGAGTCAGGCATTAAAAGCAAAACGGCCGCAATACGCTGATAGACACGAAAAAGTAATTTTGCCACACGACAATGCTCGACCTCACGTGGCGAAAGTAGTCAAGACGTACCTCGAAACACTGAAATGGGAAATTCTACCTCACCCGCCATACTCTCCAGATGTTGCTCCATCTGATTACCATTTATTTAGGTCAACGGCACACAGCCTGGCGGGCCAGTGCTTCGATTCTTTTGAAAAAGTGAAAGAATGGATCGATTCTTGGATCTTATCAAAGGATGAAGAATTTTTCCGACGCGGGATTCGTTTGTTGCCTGAAAGATGGGCCAAAGTAGTGGAAAGTGACGGACAATACTTTGAAACATAAATAAGATACCATTTTTTTATATAATTTTTAAAATTAAAAAAAAAACGGCGGGAGCAAAGCTAGACCTAAGATATCGATTTAAAATTTAAGTATGTTATTTTTAAAGGTATAACCTATCGAAATATAGAAAAAAAAATCGATTTTTTGAAAATGTCACACTAGGTGTGCCCCTTAATGAAATTTAAAAAATCTATAAAAAATATTGAAATCTATAAAAATATAGAATCGATCACAATTATAATAGCCTAAAGCTTGATAATATTTTTATAGCCAAAATGAAACAGAAAATTACAAGAAAAATAAATATAAAATAAATTTAAAGTAAAAGTAAAATTTATATAATAATTTATTTAGAGAATTGTGAACTATTGTCAAAGCAGCAAGTTATAAAAGGCCAAGATTGAGAGCTTAACAAAATAAACCAAAAACTAACTAAATATACTACCATAAAATACTTACTAAAAAAACACACTCATGATCATCTGAATATAGCCAATCGCTGCAGTTGTAAAAATATTAATACCCAAGCAACGGGTTTACGTTTGATGATTTTATGACTTAAAGTCACTCAACAAAAAAGTCTTTAAAAAGACCGTCTGCTTGGTTGATTTTTTATTATTGTTATACCCAGCGCGTGGGTCCAAAGTTTATACACCCACATAAAAAGTACTTGGTGGCATAAAACTTGTATAAAAAAACGTAAAAAAAAATAGAAAACGAAACGTTAAAAAAATGACAAATTTTTATTAGTCATAAATCGGACATGGGCGATTGGTTGTTAATAAAAAAACTGGGCACTGGGGAAGACCTAACAAGAAAACTGCTGACTAGCTGGCTCTATACAAATGAGCCAAGTGAAAATTGAAGTAATAATATCTAGGAAAAATAAATACGAAAGCATGTGGCGCGTTACGTTAGTTAAAAGACTTGTTAGCGTCTGCCAAGTCAACGCTCAAAAGTATGCAACAAAATATGGTTTAAAAGGCTCATAAACATTTCGGCAGTTTTTTTCTCTAAAAGGAGCAAACTTTTTTGCCGCTGTTCCTCTTAATGCTGGCAAGAGGAAATTAATTTACTTTTTATGTGCCCAACGCAAAAAGCAAAGTTTTTTAAGGCGCAAAGTTTCGGTTTAACTGAGTCTTAAGGTAATGATGAAGTAAGTCAAGTCAACCCACATGCACTTTTCACACATCCCCACGTCATATGCAGTGTATTTAAATAAGAAATCAAACCGGCGGGCAAAATGGAAATGAACTCGTAAAAAAAAAAACAAAGCAGTATTTGACGACTACTCTACGATACTATGGCCAAGAAACCAGTTCCAGACTTAGCCAGCCAGATAGCCAGCTAATGTGTGGGCAAAAAGCAAAACAACTTTAAGTTGGCTCTGACTTTAATCAAATACGGGTTTATGAATGGTCGCGGCTTTAGCCATATGAATGAGCAGAGCTTACAACGGCGATAAAGTCGTAGGCAGCTACAACAACAGCAACAACAACGTTGGTAACAGCGAACTGAATTTAAATTGATCGCGGCTAGTGTTTACGAGGGTGGGCTGAAAAGTAAACGGACTAAACAAATGGGACTTTTGTTTTTTTTTTTTAGACAGTTCTATAACAGGAAAGGTTGGCAGCAGTTGGTTAAAATCGGAACGTTTGCACAAGTTCCAAAGAGCTACCCGCTCCGATAGAACTTGCAGATCTGGTTTTAGGCTGACTTAGTAGCAGTAATTGAAGGACTTTTCAAACAGTACAAATAATCTAATACTTGTCCTGTTTTTTACGGCTTCTCAAGGTCCATTTTTTATTCAAAAATATTTTCCAACTAAAAGATCTTCTTTCTGGCAATATGTGCCCTTCATCTTACTATCGCTGCTATAGCTTCTCAACATATTTCCCGATTATTTTGCGTATATGAATGATGAAACAATTCCAGACCCTCGTTGGTTGATACAGCCTTGCTTTTTTTTCCATTGACGATTGTTCAATGCCCCAAATGCTCATTTGGCGTGGTTTGAAATATGCTATTATATATTGACCCAATAGATCGTTATAGATCGATTATTATCGATATGACACCTATTAAACAGCTTTCCAAAACCAAATATATGGGCAATGGAAATATTTTATAGACCAAAAATTTGTCTAGCTATTTCTTATCATCCGCTCACATTAGGTTAAAAGTCGATATCGATGCGGCAGATTAGCATATTGGGATGCTCTCAAAAAATTAAGTTTTCCCCAAGTTCACTGCTACGTCATTACGCGCTAGACATTTGGCTTACTTTTTAGCCTACCCTCGTATGTTTTGGTGCGCTCGTTGTGCACGTATTTACTCCAAGTCGTCGTCATCGACATCGGCGTCGTCAACGTCTTAAGCATACTAAGCACGCACCTGGCCTGAAGTTATACTTGGCCACGCTGCCGCTGCCTCTACCCTACGCTGCCGCTCCGCTGCCGACTTCTGGCTTAGTTTAATGCGCCAAAGCTTGCTGGGATCATTCGATCGACCATCGACGTTGCAACTTGCAAGCTGCACTTGTCGCTTAGAAAATGCCAAGACATTGCATGCCACACTTTGCCTTAGTATATACTCGAACTGGAATACAGTATCAGCAATATATATTTATGTATATATAAATTTATATATGTACGTGTCAGTTGGCAGCTGCATAATTATAATGTCTGGCCGTGCCTGTCCGTCGTTAGCTGCTTTTTTATGCGCTTGGCTTTTCTGTCTGTCTAACTGTCTTGCCAAAAGGTCAGACTATATATGTAGGTATATGTACTATATATATATATATTCTTAACGTTTTATTGACGCTGCTGAACTTTAGTCGTTATTACACCAACCAACCATATAGAGGGGCCGCTGACAATGCGACTGAGAAATTAGCTTAACCGTAATTTAACTTAAAAAAAGAAATATGTCTTTGTACATAACTAACGTTGTCTGGCTTAAATCAACTTTTTGTACTATTTCAGCTATGGCATTCAGTCAATACAGTGGTAATGTATTTTTTCAAACTTCAATAAAAGATTAAAGTCACTCCGAAAGTATCATATCATGTAAAAAAAAATTTTTAATGCAAAAGCCATTAGGACTTTTTCTTTACGACATAAATACTTTAGAAAGCTACAATACTAGGTCACATTAAAGGTACTCATGCTTGCTGTTTAGTTGAGGAGTTGAAAAGTTGAAGACTTTGTAGCATCAAAGGGATGAGTTTTAAGTCCAAGCTCAACTTTTAATCAACTTAAATCCTTTTTTAATTTTAAGATTTACTCAAATGGGTCATAACTGGTGACGAATCATGGGTATATGGCTATGATATCGAAACCAAAGCCCAATCGTCCCAATGGAAGCGGCCAGAAGAGCCAACACCGAAAAAAAAAATATCGCCGAGCACACAAAACATTTATAACCTCTACGCCTCTCACAACCAAACAAACAATGCCATTCACTTGAAATTTGGTACAGATGTTCGGGAAGAGTGTACCAGCACAACAAAACCAAAAAAATCGATAATCGAATATACGTTGCCCGCGAAATTGCTTAAGTCACCTTACTTTTTGAACACACCTCGTATACACGTGTATTTTGTGCTATTCAACACCTAAACAGATTGGGGTGCTCGCCAAGTTTAGATTTCCAACACTACAAAAGAAGAAGGTATTCACGCTTTAGCCTTTTGTGGTTTTGCACAACTCTTCACCTCCTCAACTCAATAGCAAGCGTGAATACCCTAAATGTTGTCATTTATTAAAAAGAAAAGTTTTTCTCAGTACCAAATATTTTTAATGCATAAGACATAATAAAATTATTATAATAATATTTAATATATATCTAACAGATTGGGGTGCTAACGCGCCCAGTTTAAATTTCCAATATTACAAAAGCAAAAGGTATTCACGCTTCAGCCTAGTTGCAGTTTTGCACAACTCTTCATCTGCTCAACTCAATAGCAAGCGTGAATACCCTAAATGTATGCATTTATAAAAAAGAAAAGTATTTGTTAGTGCCAAATATTTTTAATGCAGAACTGCTTTATATATACGAGTATTTTAAAATACTATAAGACATATAATAAAATTATTATAATAATATATAATATATATCTATATTATTTCTTCGATTCCAAAATTTGTTTAGTTATTTTATTCGCTTCAAGAATAATGTCAATAATTAGAAGAGCCAAAATGCAATTCATAATAATAAATTTTGACAGTGTCGAATATTTATCGAAATAATAGTTTAATTTTACGCCGATCATATCTAGCATTAATTTTTCATATATGTTAAAATTTATTTCGGCCAACAAAAAATTCTTCGCAAACATATAAATAATCAATTTTGTTATATGTTACTTTAAATTTGTTACGTTAAATATTTAAAACATTTTAAATGCAAATGTACACATGTGAATAAAATATTTATTAAGGTTTTAAACAAATTTATATATACGAGGGTGGATTGATAAGATTCCGGCCTGACCAAGAGATGGCGCCACTAGGCCTACCTTGAGGTGGCGTTCTATAGTACCATCCTTAGATAGCTTGTAGCTATAGTTTCAGCCCGATCGCCATGTTAGTTTAGATTTGAGAGCACAGTGAACAAGACGCCTCTGTGTTTTTCTTAAAAATGGAAAAAAATGAAAAAACATTTCTACCGCCAATTTGACGTTGTATAAGCGTAATCCAAGCGAATTTTTGCGTCGATTCATAACCGTTGACGAAACTTGGGTCCAACACTACACTCCTGAAACCAAAGAACAGTCTAAACAGTGGATTGGACCAGGGGAACCAACTCCAAAGAAGGCAAAAACTATTTTTTCAGCGAACAAGGTTATGGCTACTGTTTTTTGGGATGCAAGAGGTATTATATACATTGATTACCTTGAAAAGGGTAAAACTATCACTGGTCAATACTACGCAGACTTATTGCAACGTTTGAGTCACGAGGTGAAAATTAAACGATCTCATCTGGCGAAGAAAAGAATCTTGTTTCATCACGATAACGCACCAGCGCACAAGTCAATCGTTGCGATGGCTAAAATCAACGATCTGAAGTTTGAATTGATGCCACACCCTCCCTACTCTCCAGACCTAGATCCGAGTGACTATTATCTGTTTCCTAACCTCAAAAAATGGCTTGGCGGTAAGAGATTTGCGGACAATGAAGAAGTAATCGAAGCTGTAAATGGGTATTTTGAGGAGCTTGACAAATCAGTCTATAGAGATGGCATTACTAGACTAGAACACCGCTATGAGAAATGTATCAGCCTTGGAGGAGATTATGTTGAGAAATAAAAAAAAAAATTCTTAAAAACGTTGTTTTTCTTGGTCAGGCCGGAAACTTATCGATTCACCCTCGTATATGTATCTTCAACCTTATACTGCCACCAAACCGATTTATAGCTGACGGTTTTTTTTAACATTTTGATAGCCTTATATGTATTTAATCAATTTTATGTTTATTTATATTTGTCATAAGGAATCCTTTTAAAAATTAAATAAATGCAATATTTTTTATTATTTAATATGTGTGTTTTTAATTTAAAGCTAAAAATATTGCATGAATCCTGAATCCTTACAATTCAATTCATTTTACGAAATTCTCATTTTATTTTATATTTTGCATATGTATGGCATATGTATATATATTTTTATTTATGTGCAATACATAAGTGTGTGTGTGTATGTGTGTGTGTATATATATATATATATATACTCTATGTACCCGCACATTCTATACAGTTTGTTTCAATGAATGATTGTTGCTGTTTTTAAAAGTTTCTGTCATTTCGGTCGTTTGTTTGGATTTTTGTTTAATTTTATTTATTTATGCAGCTTTAAACTTTTCAACTGTATTTTTGTTGTGTGGCTTGTTATTTATTTTTGTCTTTTTTATTATTATTATTTTCTGTTGTCTGTCCAATTTTAAATCTAGCTCATTTGTTTTTCAAAATCTTAGCTGCCAGCTGATTGCAAGCCAAAAAATTTATTTGCGGGCTAACTCAAGGATGATTTTTTTCTTTCAACTATTATTTTAGGTAGATTTTTATCTTGTCTAGCAAAGATATATTTATATGGGGGCATGAGCAAATTCAAATTAGCAAATCTTGCATTTTGACATTTATTGTTGTTATTATAAAGCAAAAACACATAAAACATTTTATTTTGCACATTTGATTATAATGGCAGCTTCATCTACGATAGTAGACACCCCAAAAGAACTAAAAAGCCACTCAAGCGTTGTCGAGTCTCACAGAAAAAACCAAAAACAAAGCAAAAAAATAAATAAAATTAAAAAAAAAAAGACGGCCTGAAATTCAAGTTGGTTATCTCACGAAGTCGCCAACTTGGAAAACTGCTCGAGCATAACATTTTGGTTACATTCAAAAGTTAGATAATCACAAGCGGCGACGACGACGACGACGTCGACGGAGGCGACCAAAACTCAGATACTGCAACATGGCCAAGCTAGATTAATGGCTTGAAGCTGATTAGTTTGAGGCCAAGAAAGAAAAAATCGAAGCGTAGAAGAATATACAATCTAGTATGTATAATAATAAAAATAAAAACAATAGAAGGCCAACACAGCAGCCATAATTAAGCAAACTCTGCCCTGTCGCACTTTTGTAAGAATTTGTTAATAACAGACAAGTTGAGATAAATATAAAATGCCCCACATGGACACTGCACAGAACTGAGAGACGGACAGACAGACGAACGGACAGACAATCCAAAATGGTCATTTGTCAAAATTAACACGCAGCAAGAAGCACCTTCAGGCATTTTATGTTCTTATAGATAATTTTTTCTTATAATTTTCGGTTTTTTAATTTTGTTTGATTCTTTTCGAAAAACGATACAAAATGCCAAACAATTTTCACATTGTCACGTTGCAAGGTGCAGCAGTAGCTTTTTATGGTTGTGTATTTGTGCCACTTTAAATTTTCATGCTATTGTGGTTCACTTAACTTTTTGCCCTTTTATGTTACGTCTATTTAGGCCAACAAAATAAAACTCTTTTTTGCTGAAGATATTCTCAGTTTTATATACTTGTTGCGTATTTTTGCTTTATTGCATAATTTCTCTAATTTTTTCATGACCATTTTTGCAATTTGTGCGCTATGCTATCACCTAACAATAATCAAAAAGATGATAAGCTCCAATCTAACTAAGGGCTTTTATTATTTCCTTGATTTTAAAACTCCTACATCACTAATCCTATGATTTCCGATCTCCCATTTTAAGACAAGAATAAACAATAACTTTGCCTCAAGTACGCTGGTGTTCTCTTCTAATTTGATTTTTATACCAAAACTTTTTGCCAAATATTGGTATAGCGAGTGGTGGATTGATAATGTATTTCCGTGCCTTGTACCAAGAAAATACAACGTTTGTGTAAGCCGAATATTTTTGTATTATTTCTCAGACATGAGATCTCCTCCAAGGCTGACTACATTTCTCATCAGCGGTGATCTAGTCTAGTCGATATGCCCATGTCCGTCTATCAGACTGATTCGTCAAGCTCCGTGAACGCCTAAATACTCCGAGATTGTACGAGCTTCGAGTTACTAATCTTTCACATTAGATCCGCATATTATCTCTTAGCCGCCAAGCCTATTTTTTGAGGTAATATGGAAACAGATTATATAGCTCACATGGGGGTCTCGAGACGTCTCGGCAGAGTAGGGAGCGGTGCGGCATCAATTCAAATTTCTGATCGTTGATTTTAGCCATCGCAACGATTGACTTGTGCGCTGGTGCGTTATCGTGATGAAACAAGATTCTTTTCTTCGCCAGATGAGATCGTTTAATTTTCACCTCGTGACTCAAACGTTGCAATAAGTCTGCGATAGTATTGACCAGCTGATAGATTTTACCACTTTTCAAGGTAATCAAATCGTATGACTAATACCTCTTGCATCCCATAGAACCAGTCAGTCCAATAACACGTTGTTCGCTGACAAAATTCGATGTGTTTTGCCTTCTTTGTGAGTTGGTTCTCCTGGTCTAAATCCAGCTGTTTAGACTGTTCTTTAGGTATTCAGGAGTGTAGTGGTGGACCCAAGTTTCGTCGAAATCGGTTGACTGATATCGACGCAGAAATTCGCTTAGGATTATCGCTTATACAACGTCAAATTGTCGGTAGAAATGTTTTTTCATTTTTTTCCATTTTTAAGAAGAATCACAGGGGCGTCTTGTTCACTGTGCTCTCAAATCTAAACTAACATGCGCGATCGGGCTTGAAATCAAGCCATTTCTAAGGATGGTACTATAGGACGCCACCTCAAGGTAGGCCTAGTGGCGCCATTTCTTGGTCAGGCCGGAAACTTTTCAATCCGACCCTCGTAGAATCTACTTGATTACTTTAGAAATATCTGCATATATATAGTAATCTAAGCCATACCACACAAAAAGTTATATTGAGCGTATAGTGACTTACTTTTTTTTTATTAATGTTGTATTATAACCCCTAGAATCATAAAAACAAAAACTTATTGTCTAACAACATACAGATTATGAATAAAATACATAAAAAAAATCAGTATTTTAAATCAATTTGTTAGTCCTGGATTTTTCGAGGATGTTCCACCAGATCCAGAAGTTTTCGAACCGGTCAGTAGTTTTGAAAACAAATTCTCTACATTTAATATCCATATAATATTTTTCCAAATTTTGTCAAAAATCAGGTGTTACAACATTTTAAAAGCATTTTTGAATATTTCATTTTCTCAGCAAAAAAGCATAATGGTAAAATGGCAAAGTGTTCAATGAAAATGTGCATTTATGCCCGAACTAGCTACTTGACTACAAAAAGGTTGCACATTTTTGCCCAAATAAGATTAAAAAGGGGGTGAATTTATAGTTTTTATGCCTAATCTTATTATTAGGACAGTGGTATATAGCTGATGTTGTTGCCTCGTTCTTAATCAGGCATATTTACCTTTCTGCCTCGTTGCCAGGCTAGCTCACAAGGCAAAATTAGTCGCGACTGAGTCTCCCAAGGGGAGTTATAGTAATAACAACAACTTTAAATTTTTTACAAAAATTATAATTAACTCAATTTGTCAGTTATGTTAAGATCGCAAGTTTTGTGCCAAAGTCAGAATTTGCGCGCTCTCTTCAACTTTTGTAATAGATCATAGAGCATCAAATAGTCGTAGACCTTTAAATATAAAAGCCCGGCTTGTTTTAATTCAATTTTTGTTAACTGTAACAGCAGGCTACAATTTTATAGGATTTCTCAGTCAGGCAGTCAGGCAGTCAGGCTGTGGCAATTTAATTGAGGCAACAAGAACCATAACAACAACTACAACAACAATAAGAAACTACACTAACCACTAAAATAAAAAGCAAAAAAAAACTGTCAAAACCGGCTTAGGTGCGTCTCACACGGATACACGCTCACACGCAAACACACAGCTACACTTTTGAGCCCATCCATCATTACGAAAATGCACTTGTATGTGTGCTGGTGCTGTTGCTGTTGCTGTTGCTGCACCTGCTCGCATTTTCTTAAAGGAAGCCTTCTTCATTGATATTTTCATGGCTCAACTCTGTTCAACTTTCGCATGCGCAAAGTTGTCCAGCAACATATGCTGCTCTGCCACTGCCGCTGCTGCTGCTGCCTCCGTCGACATCGACGTCCGGCCGTCCGCTGCTGCTGCTGCTGACCAGTTTGTTGTAGCCAGCTGGCCTGGTTTGGTCAGAGCGCCCCAAAAGCTTCTGTAACTACTCTTTTGCGCAAGTTTTTTTTTTTTTTTTTTGCCGTGATTCTGATTTCTTTCTTGACTGTCTTTTATTTTTTTGCTGCCACTTTTTTTGTTGTTGTTGTTTTTTGTATGTAAGTTAATATGAGTTGTACCACGATGATTGCTTCCTGTGTAAGCGCTGTGATGACGTTGACGGCTGTGACGACAGCTAGTGCAAACGTAGACCACAGGGCGGGGGGAGCAGCTGGGTAGGAAGCCTCTGTTGCCCTTTTTTTGTTGCTTAAAAATATGTTTACTGGCAACTTTGATTTTTTTTCGCTCGTTTTTGTCTTTTATGAATGAAAAATCGTGATTTCTTGTTGTTGTTGTAGCTGCTGTTGTTGCTTTTGTCGCTGCCGGTTGGCGGAAGTTATAAATTAATTGAGTAAATATCGATTCGCTCAGCTCGCAAATGTTGGGCTGCACTTTCCAGCAGCAGTAGCAGCAGCACGTTAATTGGCAGCACTTAAACAAGTTACTAACACAGCGTCGAGAGAGTAATTTCCAAAGCCAGCTACTGCTGCTCCTGCTGCTCTTACTGGCCGACCCCAGCCCACACCTCAGCCCGTTGCTATTTGCATAGCCAAATTGGCAAGCAGTGGGTTGTCACTGCCACTTGCCACTTGCAAATGAAGTTAGAAATGCTTATGCCACCCCAACCAGCAGAGTCAAGTCGTTCGTTCAGTCACTTTGTCAGTTTGTCATTCAGGCAACATCAACAGCATTAACAACATCAATAACAGTGTATATATGTTTGTTTGTTTGTTTGTTTGCGCTTTGCAGATTAATGCTCCAAGATATGGCCATATTCAATTGGGCCCGGGTCTTGCCAAGTTTATGCAGTTTGATAATTTATTGGTTACGCGTTTAATGAATTTTTATGTTTTGTTTACTTGGGTGGGGCAATGTTTTTTTTGGCTTTATTTTTTTTGGTTTGCCTCGGTTTTGATGAGTCTTGGCTGATCCACAGCTGTAGTAAGTATCTTTTAATGCGTTTGGCCTGAAATTTGGCTTTTTTTTATGGCACAATCTAGGGCCTAACAAGCCATGTCATAATTAACAATGACCTGACAACAAAAGCAGCGCTTTTTGGCAGAACAACAAGTTTTTTTAAGCAGCAAACTCTTTTGCAAAAGAGCTTAACCGACTTTTTTTTAATGGCAAAAGTGTTAGCTTAAATATGACATTAAGTTTAAGAATTGCAATATATTAAGCATTTAAATTATATTAATTGCCTGCCTTTGAAACAAGTTCTTAATTAACTAGTTCACTTATTGAGTGTATCTGTTAAAACAATGTATAACTTTGCACGGGCCTTGATGGCCAAAGCTGGTTTCAAATTGTCAACGTTAGTTAAGTTTTTTTTATGGCCATAATCTGTAGTTTTTATTTTTAGCTACAAAAGTTTTAACCTTTCAAAACTTTTAAATTTTTTAAAAGCTTTAACCAATTTAGCTCGCTAATATGCTATAAAATCACTTAAACAAATACCGAAATCTTTTTGTTTTTATGCTAGCTTTAAAATCAAATATTTATGTTTTGCATAAAAACTTAAATAGTTTTGTCAAACTTTAATTAGCCGCCATTTTATATGAACCATAATGGTTTCATAAAAATGCCAACAAATTGGCATAATTGGCAAACCGGCTGCTATCAAACTGTATCTGTATCTGTGCACATGGCTTTAAGGTTCATTTAATTTGACGCCTTCCCCAGACTTGCAACATGTTGGCTTTAAGCGCCATTGCAAACTCTGTTGCCTATATATATTTATATTAAAATCAATGTACATATATATTGGTGTTGTCACCTTATCGGCGCTATCTCAACGTCATGCATAATTGCATATGTATATCAGATACAAACACCTAACCGTACATATATAGCTATCTATAAAGTTGTGGCATGATCGAGTCGCAGCAGATCATAACGAGTGGCATGAGAGTTGTCTTACCACAAAAAAAAATCAAACTTTAGCAGCCAAAAACAGAGGCGTAACCTTGGCCAGTATCCTGGGGGTCTAGCTGCAAAAAGTGACACACAACACAAATGAAACACCAAAAAAAAAGTTCTTTCTCCTTTTGCTTAATTTGGACCCCCCAAAATTTGCGTGCACCATTTACGCCCCTGCCAAGAGGCAGCAGCAGTTGCAACTTGTTTGCCTCTTGTTGACGCCACCTAACTGTCAACTTTCTTTTTTCTACCAGCGCACATAATTACAGCTGCTGTGTATATAATGCAGCGTATTAAGTTTTACTTGCATGCAATTAGCATAAAAAATATCAGCACGGTTTGCATTTATATAACGCCACAAATTATGCATCATCGGGCTGCCGTCGCTGCTGCAGCAAATGTGCAACGAATTGGCAGCCCGACCGACCTGTGCCGCCTGCCTTGGCACAGCCAGTAGCTGCTGCAGCTTCAGTTTCAGCTCTGCTGCCATTATGCCAAACTGCAATGACGTTGAATAATGACCGAAATGCAACAACACTGGCGGCGTCGGTGGCTGCAACACAGAGCCAGACAGACGACGACGACGGCTATGACGATGACGACAACTCTCAAGTGGCAGCAGCCGCAAGCAGCCGCCACCACAGTGCCGCAACTTCAACTTCAGCTGCTGCCTGGAGATGCCGCTACTGACACCTTACGCACGCCCACTCTCCCAATTGCCACTGCTGCATTGCTGCACACAGATACTTCAACACACACACTCACACACACACACTTGCAACAAAGACCACATGTGTTTGTATAGACCTAGGCTTAGGATCCTGTGGCACGCATGAATAGAGCGCGTCGCTTGGCGTTTTCATTACGCTGCTGAGTTTTCACTCACTTGACGTGAAAAGTGCTGCAAAATAAGCAAAGCAAAAGGAAAATCCAAATAAAATGTAACAAACCAAACAAAAAAAAAACATGTTAAAAGACAAACAAAATGCAAGCGCAAACAAAAAATTGGTTCAATTTTGCACAAAGAGACAGAGCTGAGCCAAGCCTAGCCCACGCACAGTGGGCAGCATTTGAAATATTTAAAGCAAATTTTGAGCTTTTCTGAAAAATTTATAAAAATATCATGAGAGATGAGATTTATTTATACTCAAATAATATGTAACTTTTATATAAAATTCATTTTGAAACTAGACTTTAGCCAGTTTGATAGACAACATTTACAGACGTTTCAAAATACAGGTAGCCCTCCTACAACGCGGGTTTCTATAATGCGTTTTCGCTACAACGCGGTTCCCAAAATGCGGAAATTTTCTAACAACGCTACTCCTACAACGCGATTTTTACGAACTGGGCAGTTCTCACAATGTATTTTTGTTGCTTGTTTGCATTTTAAATTTTTATCCATTAACTTAAAAATACATATTTTGGACCGACTTCAAAATCAATAGAGGATAATTGATATTGCAAGACATTTAACTTAAATGAGTCACTAATAAGAACTATTAAAAAAAAAGCGAAGGAAAATTTAGAAGATCGGTAGCATCTGGATCCTCTGCAGTCGCGAAAATAACTGATGAAAATGGAACAATCGCTTGCGGTGTAGATAGAAGATATGACGAAAAAACGATTACCTTTTGTTGGGAATGTCATTAAGCGTAAAGCACTAAAAATATTTAATTATTTAAAGGAAATGGAACAACCGTCAATCGATGAAGACAACTATCAATTTGTAGCTAATAATTCAGTGTTTCCGATGTAGAAAATAAAAACTTTTCACTAAAAAGTATCGAGAAAGCTTTAAATATGGCAAAGCAGTTGGAAGAATACGCTTTGGAGAACGATCCTTTAAGAGATAGAGCAGAAATATTTAAACGATAAGTTCAAAACAGCTTTTACGAAATAAGAGCAAACATACTTCATTAGAAGATTATTTTCAAACCAATAATCGATGTAAGAATGCCCGAATCTGATAGTGGATGAAGCTCAGATTTTGAGCTAGTACGAACAAATTATATTAAGTGATGAGGCGGAGTAGGAAGTTATGGTTCTATTTTTTATTTAATTTATTAATTTAAGTTATTTCAACTTGATAAAGTTGCGTAGAACTGCAATTTTATTTGGTTTTTGTTTAAGTAAAAGAAGTCTTATCAATCGAACTTTATTATTATCCAATTTTGTATTAAAAAATTTTTTAACTTGGAACCAAAATCTATTAAACCTATTCCACGCGTTGTAGGAGGGTTACCTGTATGTAATTTTTTTAAATTTCCCCACAAATACATCCAAAACTTGTTAGAGAAAAAATATATTCTAGCTTCTATCTTCAAAAAACTAAAACGAAAGATTTAAAATGACAGTTAAGCACTACTATTTAGATGTTTCTAGCAAGACTCAAATCTATTATCAAGGGCTATAATTAATACCGTCCAACGAGTTGATTTCTTTGTCAGCCAATTGGATTGAGGACTGCGTTGTTAGTAGACTGATTACCAATAAATAAATAAAAGAAGTAATATTAATAATATTATTATATTATATATCAATATTTGAAAAATTCCTATGTCAATGTAAAAAATCGCAATAATAAATATGGAGATCAGTGCTGCTTCGGTTATTCATATTATAATTTTATTATCATAAAAAGTAATTGATTTTTTCTTAAAATATGTAATTACTTCATATACGCTAAAAAAAAAAACCTTTATCTTACATTGTCAATTTAAAAAGTATTATTGGATTATGACTATTTCCTCCTTTACCCTAAGTTCTTCAAACGAAATAAAATAGTAACTGATTATTTAAACTTACTATAATAACTTCCCAAAAATAAGCTTTTTTTATTTAACTACTTTCAATAATTTATCCAATTCAATTTATAGCTGCTGGTTTTAAATTTAGCCCACTGTACTTGAGCAAGGGCCAGCTGTGTCAAGCGGGGTAAACAAAGACAGCAGCTCACTAACCATGCCTAAGCCTATTGAAGTTCACGTCAAAGCCAAAAGCAAGCTTTTTTTCTCATTTGTTTCAAGTTTTTTTTTATATATTTTAGTTTTTTTTTTTGAAGACCAAACGGCAACTCGTTAGCACAAATTTTGCTGTGGATATAACCAAAGCTACAGTCAGCTTAAAAATCTAGAGAGCAGAGGAGTGGGTTAGGAGTCACCACTGCCAACTACTGGCACTGCTTGCCCAGTTTACTGTCAACGCCTTCTAAATGGGAGCAGCTCCCACACTTTCCCCACTCCGCCGCACTCTCTTTCACTGTTTTTCACAATAGAATCCGAGACGACCGTTTTGCGTTTTACGACTAAACAGGAAAAGTCAGCTAGTTGTTGTTGTTGTTTTTGTTTTTTGGCAAATTTTCATAAACTGTTATTTATTTTTATTGCACAAAGAAAATGTGAGCAAAAAACAAAAAAAAACAACAAAAAGAAATAGCAGCCAAAGCAGTGGCAAAAGTTGCTAGCAAATTTTCTGCTGCTTTTCGTTGTTTTTGTGTTAATTTTTTTTTTTTTATTATTATTATTTCTTGTTGTTGTTGGCAAAGTCTGTAGCGGAAGTGAATTTGCACAAAAAAAGCTCTTGGTGCTTTTGACCAGTGCCAAACTCACACAGACATTTAAAAAAACCAAAAACAAAATGGCAGACTGAACGACTGAGCGACGAAGAGACCCAATGCGAAAACTGTAAGACAAGGCAAATATGCATAAGCCAAACACGAGCAGAGCAGAGCAGCTTACAACGCACAAACAACAACTACAACAACAACTACAACAAACATATCACAGAGGCGCATTTTATTTACATAAAAACAAATGACCAGCATTTTGTGTTGACTCTTTGTGTCTTCTGTAAAGACCCTCTCTCGACATACTGGCACTGGCGTGCCGGTGCATCTGGCTTGGTTGTAGCCATGGAGCAATGGACACACAACCCCAGTCAGATGATGAGTAAGATGTTGGCCACAAATGCAAAGTTAACACCGAGCATTAAGACAGAAGTTGTCATTACGTTGAAGTGTGTGTGTGTATGTGTGAGTGTGTAAGTGTGTCTACTCTCCGGTAGGTCTATTAGATGACAAGCCAAGTTACTGCTGGGAATTGCTGAAATACTTTTGCTAGTTACGGGAATGAGTTGGAAAATGTGAATTTTGCAAAAGATGATTCCAAAGGACTTGCGTTTAATTACAAATATGTAAACTCATATGCCTGAGAAATGCTAGATTAACTGTAATTGAAATTAAAAAAATTGGAATCGTAGAAAACGTAAATATAAATTTAAAAAATACACAAATTTAATTGAAGTTCATTTGAAAAGCTAAACTGAGATGAGTTTCTTCAACAACAAACAAAAATGCAATCACCAGAGAGTTTTATTCTTGAAATGAATAAAAATAATTCTTTCTTTTCTGCTTAAAAATTAATCATTTTGGCTTAAGTTTATTAAAAATAAATAAAGGGTCTAGCTGGAAGCAGCCCCAGCAATTTTTAAAAACAAAAGATGCAGTTCGAGAGCCACGGCAAAAATAAATTTGAAAATTTTAGTTCTTAAACTTATTTAATTAATTAATTATTTTAGAAGAATCGTTTTTAAATTTTTTTTAATTGTGACTAAGCTACTTTATATTTCTAAACCAAATTTTCTGGTTCTTTAAAAATAAACTGTTTACTTAAAAAATATTAAGAATTTTTTTTTATTCAAAAGATGGCACTTGTTGTAATAAGATCTTACAATATTTAAAAGAATATAATTATTTTTTATACAATGAAAAATACTTATTTATAACACTTATTTGTGGAAGATGTGCAGATGTTCAATCTGCAAAAGAACTACCATGAAAAGGATATTTCCATCCTGTCTGATAGTCAAGCCGCAATAAGTAAAGCCAAGATTACATCAAGGCTGGTTAAATAAGTAAGAACATCACTGGATAATTTAGGATCCAGAAATAAGATCATAATTAGATGGGTTCCAGGGCACAACAATATTCCTGGTAATGAACTAGCAGACAAGCTCGCAAGAACCGGTGCAGCAACACCGCTAATCGGTCCTGAACCACACTGTGGGATTGGTAACCACGTGATACGGGGCCTACTAAGAATAGAGGAGAATAAAAAACGACTGCTTTACTGGGCGCAGATACCAGGGCTTAAACAGTCAAAAACCTTCCTCTTCAACTACAACTGTAAGAGGTTCAAAGTCATGATAACGCACGGGAAGAACACCGTGAGAATCATGACGGGCCTTCTGACTGCACATTGTAGGCTTCGCAGCCACATAAACAAAATTGGCATATGCCGCTTCTGTGGCATAGAGAAAGAAACTTCTTCTTATATATAATGGTACTCGCCGGAAAAAGAAACAAGCTCCTGGGCATGTACGTTCTTCCACCAGAGAGCGTTGTTACTATAAGTCTAAATAAAATACTGCAATACATGCAGGCCTTAAGAATTTTGGATCCACCTGGGTCGCAGTAATTGTATACACAATAATTAAAATAATAACACTTATTTGATAAAAACAATATATTCTTAAAAATGACCGAAACTTTAGTAATATAAATTACTATTTTACTCGCACTTTAATTTAATACTATTTAAATATAACAGACCAAGAGTAAAAATATGCCATAAATAAACAAATCTTTCTCAAGGCAGTCAAAAAAATGAATGAATGAGTTTCCGTGGAAAAATGCTTTGGCTCTGTGACTATCGCCTGTAGCCTGACTACACTTGTATATCAAAGATTCATTCACTTTATTTCAGAAGAATTCATGCATCATATAATCTTTATGTACTTACATAAATTTACTTTATTTATATAAAAAAATGGCGTACGTAAAGTCGGGCGCGGACGACTTTAGGATACCCTGTACCACTAGCTTGTAATAAAGTCAGATTTCTTCACAAAAAACCAAAAACAGAAGAATTTTTAAGCAAAAATTTTTTTGACCGATCGTTCCTATGGGAGCTATATGATATAGTCAACCGATTTCAATAAAATTTGACACGGTGCTTAAATACCTTAAAAAGATATGAACGCCAAAGTTATTTCAAATATCTTTACAAACAAACAAAACACATCGAATTTTGTATAAAAAACGTGTTTTTGGACCGATTGGTCCTATGGGAGCTATATGATCTAGTCAAACGATTTGGATTAAATTTGGTACAGTGCTTAGGAACTATAAAATACTCACGAATGTCAAATTTGGTCCCAATATCTTAACAAACAAACGAAACACAACAAATTTTGTTAAAAAATCGATGTTTTGGAAGATCGGACCTATGGGAGCTATATGATATAGTCCACCGATTTTGTTCAAATTTGGCACATTGCTTAAGTGGTCTAAAAAATTTCCAAACGCCAAACAAATCTGGTTAGGATATCTTTATTAAAAAACGAAATATAGCCAATTTTTCTTTAAAAAAGTTATTTTGGCCGATCGGTCCTATGGGAGCTATATGATATAGTCAACCGATTTTGATCAAATTTGGTACAGTGATTGGGAACTATAAAAAACTTTCGATTGCCAAATTTCGTTACGATATCTTCATAAACAAACGAATTATTCATCTAAAACGCTTTTTTTTTTCGAGGTCGTCTCAAACACCCCCATGGGAGCTATATAATTTATCCCCGATATCAAAAAAATAAAATAAACTTGCCTCCTATGGAATAATATGGGATCTAATGTGAAAGTTTGGTAACTCTAGCTCTTACCTTCTCTGAGATCTAGGCGTTCACACGGACGGACGGACGGACGGACGGACAGACGGACGGACAGACGGACAGACGGACAGACGGACATGGGTATATCGACTTCTCTATTCACCCTGATCATATTTTAGGTAACTTTGGGGTGTCTCCGACGTCTCCTTCTATATGTTACATACATTTTCGGCTTGCACAAACTTAATATACCCTTGGACCATACGGTACAGGGTATAAAAAGAAGCAATTTGCGTAAAATTAATGTGAAAGCGCCACTAAATATATGATCAAAAATTTGAAAAAAATATTCTCAATTTAAGAAAACTTCTACAATTGAACCATCTTAATGCTACCGTTTTTAGCCTTTGCAAGCTGTTGTTATGCCTACTCTTATATGAAATCTTCATCATTTCGATTTCTATAGTTCGCAAATCCTTAGGCAACGTCCACGCTCCCTTTTGGATATTTATGTTAATTACACCAAATAAGCCTAGTAGAACCTGTCATTATGTGGCAGTTGCAATTCGCCAAGTTGTGGATGCCCACACACCATTTTGCATACACGCCCAGAGCAGGAGCAGCTGCCTAGACCTACAGCTGCCCGTGCCCGTGTCCAAAGTGCTACGGCGGGTTTGCCCACTTCACTGGCACACGCGTTTCAAAATTAATACAAGACAAGCTGCAAAGGCAAACAAGCCAGACAGGCAAAAAAAATAAAAGAATACAAAAAAATAAAATAATAAATATAAAAGGCGGTCGGTCGAGCTGTAAAAAGAAATACACCTGCCCTGGCTCTGGCTCTGGAGCTGTCGAATTTTCAGCATGTGAGGCAAGAGCCAACATACTACTTCATCCGAAAAGAAAAAACAGCATTCAAATTATTATTTTTTCCGTCTTTTCAGCGCAACTAGAAAAATTGAGGATGTGGTTAAGCGCTCAAAGACATCAAGCCAAAAAAAATATATATATGTATAAATAAAAGAAGTGGAATTTACAAATCTGTTTTTTTTTTCTTCTTGCAGCTTGTGTATATAACATGCTGCGTCTAGGAGCAAGGGGCAGCGCGGCCAAGGCATCTGAGCCGGAGGCAGGGCCGGTGGCAGGGCTTAACAGCCAAAAGTAGGTTTATGCGCCGCGTCAATGTATGTGGCACATGGAACATATAGAATGGCCAACATTGCTTTATAATCCCAGCGATTTACATAGGCAAATTGAATTAAAGCTAAAACCTCTGCAAACAGCCGTTTCGTTGCTTGCTTGGCTGGTGGGATTCCGGAGATTGGGGGAATTGGGCTGTATGGACTTAAAACCGATTTAGTTTAAGCCAAAGCTAAAATGTGTTACCATAAAGGTTTGACGCATGTGTGTATAGGTATATGTAGGTAGGTAGGTAGGTAGGTAGCTTTCAGGCATTCAGCTTAATGTTCCAGTCATCATCATAGACAGCCATCATCATCGTCATCGTCACCATCATCATTATCATTATCATCCTCCTCATCATCAACACCATCGTCAGTATGCTGATAGTGGTGACGCCGTCGCCATGTTGGCCAGCCATTTTCCAGTGCATTGAACTGACTCCAAGAGTTGGCTGCCTGGTCAGCTAGTTAATCGTTAATCGTTCTCTAGCAGTTCTTAAACTAGTGGGCAGTTTGTGTTAAATGGCCCATTTACTATGATTACGTCCAAGAGCTTATATATGTATAAGTACAATTATATGCATACAATTATAGAATATGTAAATAAATATGAAGCACATAGTTGGTTATTAAGTTTCAACTGGCTAGAAAAGTGATTCATAATCTTTACATTTACTAATGTATTTTTTTCTTTGCATTATGTATACCGTTATTATGTGACTGATCATTAAAAGTTCTCATAAAAGAATAACAAAAATAAAGACAAATTTTTATCGGTAGAATACTCTAAAGAGCTGGGTATATTTTTACGGCCCATAGATTAAGCGACTAGTGGTAGAGAGTGGAATACGGCAAAAGGTCAACATGGTTTTGTAAACTAGGCTCACATGAGTCTGCATGCCTATTATGTGGTTCTAAGGTAGCACCCTTATTATATGCAGTACAAATTAATTGCTGTTTATTATAAATTAGTTTTCTGCTTCTTACAGTCTGTGGGACTGTTCCGGATCTCACTTACATAATAATTAAATTAAAAAATTATCTACAATGAGTCTACAAAAACGAACACATTGTATGCAAATTTCCTGGTTTCATAAAACGAAAAACATTTTATTTTTTTAATGCAAGTGAAATTGAGAGCCGGAACAGGACGTTTGGGAAAGGTCAGATGTCAGCATGATTTGATAAACTTTACATTTAAAAATCGCATTTAAAATTAAAATGTCTCGCTCAGCTCATGTGTTCGGGCAATTAATTATGATAATTTTTACAAAAAGAAGTTATGGTCTGCCATTCGTCTATATAAACCAGATAAATATTTTGTATACCCTGTACTTAAAAGTACAAAAGGTATACTAGATTTGTGCAATGTATGTAACGGACTTAAGGAGGCGCGGCAGACCCCATGTCCTTTATACCACAATACTTATCATAACCTCGGGTAGCGATTGAGCCATGTCCGTCCATCCGTCCGTCCGTCCGAATGAACGTCTAGATCTCGGAGACTAGAAGAGCTAGAAACACCAAGTGGTGCGCTTATTTCCTGAGAAGATGAAGTTTATTGAATCAAGTCAATATCTTCAGCCGATCCTCACCAGTAGATTTTCGCGGTTTTGGGCACACCGTTTAATATTTTTATTTGAAATTTAACAGAGTGATGTCTTATGGATTCACGCATCTGTGTATCAAAAATTAAAATTGGAGAAATACAGCAAAAGCTATAGTCAAAAATATACAAACTGCGTCAATATTTGATTCTACCTAATTATGGTTACAAGCATTGCTGCCAATTTAGCTTTTTTCCAGTCAAATCTCGAAGCTAAATTGCGGGAAAATTTGTGAATTGCGGGAAGCGGGAATTCTGGCTTTTTTTAAAATGAATTTGGCTTTTTTGTTCGCTTTTTTTAATGCTGCCACAAATTCGTTAAAACATTTAATTTATCCCCCTAACAAGGAAATTGACATATTGGAAGTTGAAAACTTGGAAGAGCATGCAGAATCCGATATGTACCAAGGGTATGATTTTGAAAAGAAAATCAAATCTTTAAATATCGATGCAGGCGTTGAAAAAGAAATTCGTGCTCGCTGCTCTAATTTTGTGATTCAGCTTATCAATCAGCTAAAGCAGAGGTAACCAATTTGCCAGGTTCTTCTGCCGACCGTTAAATAATTTTGATTTTATTTTCAGGCTCCCCGACAATTTTAAAACTTTAAACAACATCGACGTTTTTTCCGTCTACTAAAAAAACGAATTTCAGAAATGTTAGAACACCTCCAAGGAGACAGAATAGCATTACATTAAGTGGAAAAACGTCAATGACAGCACAAAGTTTTGGAATGAAGTTTCTCAGTACAAGGATTCTGGTGGCAACTGCAGATTCCTTGAACTGGCAGCTGTTGCACTGCAAATGTTTTCATTGCCATGATCCAACGCGGAGGTTGAGCGCGTATTTAGCCAGCTTAACTTGGTAAAATCCAAGTTAAGGAACTCAATGAGCCTAAGCACAATAAACAGCATTCTTAGCATAAGGTAATATTTTATAGTGAGTCAAAGGATGATACCGATTTTTATATTATTTATTTTAATATAACACACAGAAATGGTTTGCGAAGACTGGGCAAATGCTGCTATGACTATAAAGTCCCTTCAAATTATCTTCGCATGATCGGTACGAACATGTCGTACGATTGTAAAACCTATGCTAGTCGCGAAGAATTAGACGACGTGCTGAAAATCTTATAAATAAAACAAAGCAAAAAAAAAAATTAACCATAAAAACCGTTTTTTTTTACTCTTTTTTCTGGAAAAAAATTGGCAGCACTGGTTACAAGTGACATCGAATCACAATTTTTGGTAAGGATTTATGTGGCTCTAATTATTTCCTAATTTTTTTCTCATTAATAAATTCTTAATAAATTACTTTAAATTATTGCTGTACATAACTCAAATTTATAAATTTTTGTTCGAAACTCACTAAAACTATTTGCACATCTTCCTTAGTTTTTTTTTAATTTTAAATTTATATGTATTCCTATACCAATAAAAAATTGTTTTAATTTATATTCAAGAATATTATCTTAACTTATTCTTTAAAAAAAAGCTAAATTATTAATAAAGATATTATCAAACAAGAAAAACAAAATTAAAGATTATCAAACTGCTTCCGTTTCTTCCATTAATTGAATTGTATATGAAAAATACAATAAATGAACACAGTTTCCTTAAGATCTAAAAATGTATTATAATTAACAAAAGCTCAAACAATTATTTACTTAAATTTATTTTCATTATTCCTCTTCCTCTCCCAATGTATCTTAAACTTTTTATAAAGTTTCTATTATGTGCACAAACTTTTTTCCAAGTCTAGACCGTCTGTCTGTCAATAAGGCCTGACTAATCAATTAAATCTGTATCTAAATGCTAAATGTGTTAAATAAATAGCCAAACTAAGTTTTAAAAATGCGTTCCGAGATCTCAGATCTAGAAAAAATAAACCATTTTGATTAACAGCTTGCTACTAATTCGCTACGCTTAAATTAAACTTTGAGGTTCGCTAACAAATTCGTCGTGTAGCATAAAACAATTAAAATTGTGTTAAATAAAGATTTAACAATTTGGCTGCATTTGTGTTAAAGTTTAAAGCTCAACAAACCAAAAGTTAGTTTTATGAAATTTAGACTTGAAATAAAACCTGAAGCTGCAAATAGTTTTCAATTAGGCAGCAGAATTTGAAAACTTTTTTGTTTAGAAAATTAGTTTAAACAAATTTTGTGCAAGTTTACGCATAAAATATGCAAAAATAAAAAACTAAGCAAAAATTAATTAAAAATTAAAGCCAAACAATGTTCAGAGCATAAAAGTGCGAAAAGTGCGCGTTAACCTCGTGCTGCCCCGCACCGTCCCCGTCCCGCTCCGCCTCGTCTTATCCAGACAAGCAGCGAGCGAAGCAAAAATTAAATTATGTGTGCCACAAAGTTCGCCTGAATTATGTCGCATAAATCAAATAAACAGCAGCAATGGCATAAAAAAAATACAACAAAAAATAAAAATAAAAAAAAAGCAGCTAAAAAAGAACGGTAGAAAAAAGTTTTTGCTGCTGTTGCTGCAAGAATGCTGAGAAAATAACTGAGCAAAAATTTATACGAAAAACTTTTGCATTTAAAACGAGGCACAGAGATAGTCACAGGGCTGGACTGCGCCGCCGACGAGGGGCAGGCTAAGAGTGTGGTCTAAAAGTTGTCATGTGTGTGTGTGAGTGTGCAACACTTGGCTGTGGCAAAAACAATTTATATGTAGTAATTTTTTTATATGTATTGCAATTGCGGCGGCGTCAACAAACCAAAAAAAAAAACCAAAAAAAAATAAATAAAAGTATCTACAAGTGTTTAAATGTCAACAACAAACAAACCAAAAAAAAATCAGACAAAAGGAGTCTGAGCTGAGCGCAGAACTAGAGGCAACTAGAGGCCCCTTGCCAGGCATAAAATTTCATATAGAGATAAACGCGCAATTGTTTGACTGTCTGTCTGTCTGTCCGTCCGTCTGTCTGCACATCGTCTCTCAGAGTCTGGCAGTCTGGCAGTACGAGAAGGCACTGAGATACGCCAGGATTGGTAAGTTGCTAAGTTGGTTTGGCTGAGGGCGGAGGGGAGGGTAACAGGCAACACATCGCATGTCTACGTCAGAGATTTTGCGTCTGGGTCGCATCTTTTTGCGGCTGCCGCAAATGTCATGAACTTTTGCATGGCAGGTTGTTGGCGCTAAGCAAAAAGTTAAGTCAAGTCAAACGAAGTTGAGTGCATTTCAGCTGCTGTAGCTCAGTATGTTTTTGTTGGTCAGCATTTGTATCTGTTAGATACAATTTGCTGCTGCTGCTGTTGCTGCTGCATATATGCAAACAGTCGCTTTAATAACTTACCCATAAGGCAGGAAAATGTCAAAGTTATCCAAAAATGTTGTTGCTTAACGTGCTGCATTTTATTGCTGCTGCTGTTGTTGTTGTTGTTGGCCAAGTGTTTTATTGCAACAATCAAAACAAACGAACAAACAAACCGAAATTGTTGCGTTAACAAACAAATACACACACTGACACAGTTTAGCTACTTTTGTATCTTTTGCTGCTGCTGTTGTTGTTGTAAAGATATTATTTTTGTTGTTGTTTAATTAAAAGCCACAGCCATTAGGCTTGGCCATATTTTGCATACACTTTGGGCGCATCATAATTATTTTGAAATGCCGCGGCTGACATTTTGTGGCACTTGTGTGTGGCAGACACAACACCAAAGAAACACGTTTAGCAACTTGCCACCAACTTGTAAAGTAAACGTATAATAATTACAGCAAAACTAACTGTAACTGCTTGCCACTTGTTTAATTTTAAATATTTTTTTTTTTCTACCACTTTGTATCTTGTAGCACGTTTTGCCACACCAAAAACTTGACTTTGTCTAACGAACTTTGACACAACGCACAACCGTCGTACACAACATAACTCACGCGCAGACCGCTGACAACTGATTCCAAGCGTGCGGCCAGGTCCAATACGAAGCGCAGCTCACATACAAGTGGAGGCAACGCGTTGCGACTGCACTCTGTGTTCACTGTGCTCTGAGGCCTCAAACATGTTCGAAGCCAACTTATACGTAACGAAGACGAGCTCTTTGCCTAGGCAACAATTAATACGGGTTTGAGTCACTGCTAAGCGAGCGCAGCAAACAGTTGTGTTCAAACACGCACCGCCTCAAACATCGAACTTTAAGTTTTAGCTAAAACAAACTTTAATTTTAAACAAACAATTATTTATTTATAATTAAATGCATATTTAATATAAAACCTTTTTCATATAAATGCTCAGCAATTGCACTAAAGACGTGGTCGTACGCATTTAGTACACAGCTGCTCGTATACTCTTTGGCGCTCTCTCGAACAGCAGCCACCGCGCCTGCGCCTTGTCAACTTCGAATTACTCACAGCTTCTATTCGAACTGCGTGCTCTTATACACTGCTCTTATACGCCCGCCTAACCACATAGCTGAATTTGTTTTCGAACTTAATGAGCACACCAAGCGTTTCATTGCTATATAAGAGCATTTTATTTAGCAGAGTTCTTCGAAGAACCGGAGCTGTCACTAAGAGCGCAAACTTCTACGAAACTCTCTTTTTTTCTACTTTTGGCCATAAAAGTAAAAGTGTCTCTGGGCTTGGCATTGATAGAGGAAACTTTACCAAAACATTGAGATAAAAGTTAAGATTCAAAAAGTTTCTAGCATTGAAACTGTGACAGTAGAAGAAAAATCTTGACCAAGAGTTTGCTGCTTTTTGAAAATGCTTTAGGGTATCTAAAAATGGATTAGCTTCTTCTAAAGACTTAAACAGAATTAGTTCCCAATTTTACTTCGAATGACTCGCAATTAATGCAAATATCCAGATATCTTAGATAACAATATATGATAAGCTTGTTCTCATTTTGATTATAATTGATTTGAACTTTGTATCGTTTGTCACAATTGAAGTCCAACTTGGCTTGGCTTTTAATTTATTCCTTTAAGTGGATTGCTCTAAGCAAACAGAAACTATTCTGATACTTTTATTATTAAAGTTTAAAGGTATTTCACTAAGCTAAAACTTTAAAAAAATACATCAAAGTTAAAATATGGTTAAAAAAATTAATCTTTTTTTTTTTGCAAGTAACCACAAAACGCCACGTATCCATCGGAAAATTTTAGAGCAAGCAACGGAGCCACCTTACGGCCCATATCCGGCACAGCCGAGCTTTCTCCTCTATCTTCGGCTCAGGAGGGACCTCAAGAGAAACCTAAACAGCTGCGTAAATGACGTACAAGGAGCCGTGACGCCATCTCTGAAGGGTCTTCCAAGACGTGCTATTTCAGAGGCTACTTTATAATTTTATAAAAAGCTAAGCATTGTTCCGCTTAAATAAATAAATTAGAAGGCAATATTTAAAAAGAGAGAGAGAAGTCGGAAATGAGTTTTAATTAAGGGTAAAGGCTATATATATTTATATATAATATTATATTATACTAGTGGGCCCGGCAGACGTTGTCCTGGCCAAAACTTTTTGAATACCCTTAAAGTGAATAAACATCGTAAGATCTCTAGTTAGCTTATTTGGAAAAATATAAGATTTTTAGATTAGTTTGCAGCTCGATTCAAACTTGCACCATTATTAGTCGCATGTCGCGCTTCACGAGTTCTGTTTTGAACTGAATTCTTTCACGTTCATTGCGACCTTCACGTGCCTGGGCAGTACGATTAGATTAATAATTAAATTGATTCATTGCATTTCTTCCACAAAAACATCCATATCGACAACCTCTAACACACGTAAAAATCAGATTTGAAATTCATAGACGCGTTCATAAGAACACCCGTAACACGTGAAACATAAGTTTCTTTTATTTATGACAAAAACAATTAACAAAAAAATATTAGTTAATATGACAATGTACACATATGACACAAAAAATATTAAAAAATTTGTCCAAAAATTGTAAAAAAAACTGTTAGTGGTGGTAATCCCTTATCACTTAGGGGTATGCAAAATACGTTGTTGACCGATTCTCAGACCTACCCAAGGGGCAAACAAAATTTCATGAGAATCGGTAAAGCCATTTCGGAGGAGTTCTAGCAGCAAATTTAAAAAAGTTAGGCGTCGCAGCCCTGAGCATAATAAATAGATTTTGGCGCGATTCTCAGACCTACCTAATAGGCACACAAAATTTGGCGAGAATCGGTCACTGCCGTTCTCGGAGACGTAATGGAAACTAACATTGTGACACGTCGAATTTTAGATATAACGATAATACTTCTGATAAATTCGACCATTGATATATGTCAATATTTTTAACATCATGAATTTTTATAGAGAGTATTCAATTCAAACACAACATTAATTTCTGCATTTGCCTTAATACAACAATATTAACAACCTCTAAAAACTAAAGTATTAAAATCAGATTTATATAGTTTAGCTGATACATTCATAAGATATTACTCGTATACATAAAATATAAGTTATTTACATCTTATATATATTATATATAAAATTCTCGTGTCACAATGTTATGTTCCTTCTAAGCTTAGGAACTCACGAACGGCTGAACCGATTTGGCTAATTTTGGTCTTGAAATGTTCGTGGAAGTCCAAGGATTGTTTAAGGTTGAGAAAATATAACAAAATTGCGACGAAAATACTAAAAAGGACAATTTGATTTTGCAATACAATTTTTTTTTTTAATTTAGGTAGGCATTGTGTACATTGTCATTTCATTTTTGTCGAAAGGAAACAAAAAAATGATTAACGATTTATGTTTTGATTTCTGTTTAAAATACATATGATCAGATTCAATATTTGCACATAATGCCGCCAAAAAGACGTAACATTGGTAGACATTCGCGTAGAACTCAATTGCAAGCATCCCAAAGAACAGCTGAAGCTGAGGAACAACGTTCGCAAAGGAGTGAGTTGAGTCGATTAAGACAAGCAAGATCACGTTCTGCTCATACAACAGAAGAACGAGATGTATACAATACGAATGCTCGAATGAGAATGAGACGAAATCGGGAATATCAGAATCAAGTCCAGCAACAAAATGCTGATGCACGTGTGAGCATTCAGCAATTGCGTCAAGAACAATCAGAAGATACACGAGCTGAGCGCAATGAAGTTATACGTTTAGAACAAAGACAATCACGCCGTTTTACGGTTAATATACGCAGAACAAATGACCAACAACGCCAACAGGTACATCGTGCATTAACATATGATTCATTTTTGCGTCTAGCATTCCAGTACGAGCCCCATATTGAATATTATGCTCATTCAAAAGTGGTAATTGGTGCTATGGATAAGAAATGTCCGCATTGTCATGCTCTCAAATTCAAAAATGAGCCACCTGGGATGTGTGGCGCGTCAGGAAAAGTGCAACTACCTGAAATTGAAACACCACCTGAACCATTGAACTGTTTACTTATCTGCACGGATCCAGATTCTAACGTATTCCTGAAGTCAATTCGAACATTCAATTCCTGCTTTCAAATGACATCGTTTGGAGCAACAGAAATAGTTCGAAATACTAATGCTAATGGTCAACAATACAAAAGGATTTATCTAGAAACTAGAAATAATTTATAAGGCAAAGCAATTTCGTGAATTCGTCACAAAAATAAATCATTGGAAGAAAATAAAGATCTAGACGAGCGAGCGAAGCGAGCGTGCCGGAAGCCGGCTAGTATATACATAAAAATTTTAAAAAAATTATTTACAAAATCTTAAACGTAAAATATAGTTTTAGTATCTAACTATCTTTATTTTTTTAGTACCCAATTGATAATGATTTTGGAATTGAAAAAGAAAGGGGCTCATTACAAAAACTGATGAAAAATGCGAATCAGTCATGGCGAAGATATGGCCGAAGCCTATTTAGGATTAAATAGCAGCTATATAACGTGGTCTAGCTGATCTGAACGAATATTTTGGCCAAGTTAACTTGAAGTACAATACAATGACAAAAAAGTCTTTCGGAAACTTGCTGCTGTCGTAAGAAATTTTTTAAGTATAATCGATTTGAGCTTTTTGTTTTTTTCCCGTATAGGTTCATCACGCTGGGTGGGGCACTGCGACCATAAGATCTTTTGTACCATAACCATAAATTACGGCAAAAGACTTTCCGATTTTCGTATGAATAGCAGTAGGTCTTTTATTGGTATTGACCTAAAATGGAAGTGACTAATCCGTTCCTTTCCCATGTGATAGGCTCTGTCCCATACCAGCGTTGGGCAGAGTCGGAGTATATGTCTGGAAGTTTCATCGTCTTCGAGACAAAGTGTGCACTCTGTAGAGTCCGATAGGCCAATTTTCTGTAGATGGTATCTAACAGTGTGGTGGCCAGATAGGTAAGCTACCAGGAGCTTTAGGTCCGCTCTGCCAAGACCTTTTGTCTTGATCATATCCAGAGGTGTGACAAGCGCTTTTGCTTAACGCAGCCCCGGTAAGGAGGACCAGTATCTTCTATGTTCTCCTGCAGCCCATTTGATTATCATGGACTTGATTGGAGTTGTAGTCAGGGTGGAGGCACCTTATCGTGCTAGATCGTCAGCGATCCTAACCATCCTGGATGAGATACTCCAAGATGATAATGATAAAAGCAGCTTGGCTATATGAGTAAATAAAGATGTTTGCTCCCCTAGTTCCCTTGTAAAGTATGCTCTATGGCATACCCATTGCGGTACAGGTTTCCACAGGGACTGCTATCAGCCCAAGTCCCCCGACTTGGGAGAAGAGATCTAAATCGATTTGAGCTTTCAAGCGGTGCATTATTTCAATTAAACAAAATTTATTAATGTTTTTTAAGCTATTTTTATTGTTGTTTAATGCAAATCGCAGTTTTCAAATAACTTATCACCAATGCAGCTTGATTAACTGAAGATAACATAAAAGGGGCTAAAATGGCCGCAATCTATTAGGTATTGATTCAACAAATGCAATTCGGCCTTATTATGTTAGTTTTGGGATTTATACCACGGATCGCAAATGAGAATTGATTTACAAAAAACAGAAAGAAAAAATTTGTTTGGATGAAAGTACATACAAGTCACAATATAGCATAGTTTTGAAACAACTTTAAAAAAATCAATTTTTACTTTAATTTCTTTCTATTTTTTTCGATAAATTCTACAGTTGCGTTGAGGCGGAATTATAAAATTTCAATCTATATTTAAAAATCGCGGAATAACCCTAAGTTTTCAAATTTTTTAATAAAAACTAAAAAAAAAATGAAAAGCTTTTATAAAATTGAAGTTATTTCCTTATTTTTTTTTCACCCAAATGATCTCAGAAGGTGTGTCTTATCATAGCAATCTATTTGATCACACAATAAGTCCTGTTTAGTGTGTAGTGATTTATTTTTAATAAATGTTGGATCATAACCTTTAGACTTATCGGTTGATTGAAATAAAATAAATATTCGGAAAAAAAAATTAATTTAATAATAATTTAATTTACAAATATTTTCAACAACTCTTCTCTGGCAACCCATTTTGCCTAAAGATTAGGGTAAAGAAAAGCTCCCAAGAAAAAAATTTAAAAAACTCACGGAAAATTAAAATAGATGGATAGCGATAATACTGATTAGTAACATAACAGTGTACATACTTTATTTTCAATCCAATCTTCCTTCATTAACATTGTTTCAACTTTCAATTCAATTCATATTTTCTAAACAGTTTTTTAAAACAAAAGCGTGCAATTTTGATTTTTTATTGAAAAGCCATTGAATTTAAATAATATTCGTGCTACGCTAAAATTTCGACTAGTTTTTGGGCACAGTGCTATATCAGACAAATAAACTGGGCGATCGAGCTTATCCCACCATTTTTGAAAATGAAAAAAATTGTTTTTTATTTAATCAGTTCATATCTCAAAAATTAATAATAATTATTACGATTATAATCGTCTGCCGCAATCTGTAGTTCAAGAAATTTGCGTGCTAATCTGATATCAAATAAGCATTTCGTAGCCTAAGCCAATTGCTGGGTGTAATTTATTATTATAATTATTTGTAAAGATTTTTTTTATTATTATAATTCTCATTTGTAGTCTATGGCAGTAGTCATAGTGAAAGTGGTGTTCATTTTAATCTAGGTTTATTTATTATTATTTTTTTAATTTAAGCCTGTTTGGTGATTTAAAGCCATTTTCGCAGAATTTGTCAGCTCATGTTTCAAACGTTTTTACATCAATTATATTTTTTAAGGCACATGGCATCCAAAAATTTAATTAAAAGATATTCGTTGAAAATACATCGCATTTTTGACACTTGAAAACTCAAAGCACTTCAATCGTTTTTACTAATAAATAAATTGCAATAAAATTTTTTAAAATCACTTGAGTGCGATAACAAAAAAATAAAAATAAATAAAAGCCACGGTCAAGCACACACATGCAACAAAACACACACACACATGAACAAAACAACAAACGGACCACAAAGCAACAACAAATACATAATGAAAATAGTGCGCAGCAACAATTCACACACAGATACACGCAAACACACACACACACACACAAGCAGACAATAGTTGCAGACAGTTTGGCGCATTAAAGTCATCCCACTGCCCCTCTCCCTTAGCTTGATTTTTGATGCGATGTGTAAATAAGTTACTAATACATAGACACCAAACAATAGCAGAGAGTTAGAGAAACGGGGAGAAAGAGAGTGAGAGTGAGTGAGTGAGTGAGTGAGAGTGAGACTGAGAGACAGGTCTAAAGGCTGGCCAAGAGCCGCAGCAGGCTTTATTAATGGCTCATAATGACTTAAGTGAAATTACTGAAGCGTGCGGCTTTTGGTAGCATGCCACGACATACACTACATACTAGCTGGGGCAGCAACCCTCATGCTCTGCCTCAGCTACGACATGTACACATACATATACATTCTAGGTACATACATACCATATGTGTAACATAGTCTAGTCTATATAGCAGTATGGATGTTTTGGTTAGGCTACTACAATTACTAGTAGCAGCAGTGGCAGTAGCAGAAGGCTCTGAGCACGGGAGGAGCTGCCTGCCTCAGCTGCAACATAAACAGCGAGAATTCCCACGCGGCATTTAATATGCTGTTGGCCAAGTAAATTTGCTGCTCACATGTGTTGCTTCTACTGTTTGTCAATGGTTGGTGTTGTTGTTGTTATACACTGCACTACCCAGCGAATGCATAAGGGTATTATAGATTTATGCAATGTGTTTGTAACAAGAGAAGCCTCACATTAGGCAAACATTGGACTAAACTTTATGAGCGTAGACGCTCTCAAAGATCACAATAGCTAAAATGAATAGAAGATACTATGCCGATCTGACCATCCCGAAAAGATCAATATACCCATTAACCGCAGGCATATTAGACAGCATTTCTCGCTGTGACATCTAGATGTTTGTTAAATGTTTATCCACCTGACTATGTAAATGTCAATTCCAGCTCTATTACAAACACAAAATATCTGCTCCTATTTCTACTAGCAAAATTGGTTGGTTTTCAGCAATGTTATTTAATCTTTTGGTCTGAAACTCCATTTTGTGCCCAGTACGCAGACGACAAAAATGTGCAAGATTGAAAACTGATTCAAGACAGAGCAGTGTATATCTTTTAATGCAATATATGTATTATTTTTTAGGTGTTTGGTATTGATTGATTGATTATAATGCAATAAGCTGTGCTAAAAAAAAAATGATGAAAAAGAAACTACACCAATTTTTTATAAACAACGCTAAAATAGTAATCGCGATATATCAAGCGATGTTGGATAATAACATCAGGGTATAAAAATCGATGTTACCCTGAAGTTGAGAAAAATTAAGTTTTTGTACTCTTTAAAAGATTGCACACCATTTTCCATGTTTTTCTGGTATTTTAATAAACATCCTACTAATTTTTATTTTGCAATTTAGCAATTTACATTCGATAAATAATTTTCTCTAAAATTTGTTAAAAAATGTTGAACGATTTCAAACGAATGCACAAATAGTGACCAAATTATCTATAAAATTATCAAAATCACTTCAACAGAACTAGAGATATTTTCTGCTAAGTAAAGACACTTTTTTTCTAATTTCGAAAAAAACGATTTTACAAAATATCGAAGACTTTATTAAGACTTTAGGTCTTGACGAGTAGATCACGATAATGTGTTCCAAAATTATGTAACACCCCGAAATTTTTCAATTTACTGCTTAAAAACCATTTTTCGTGTACTGCGATCACTCCAACAATCACAACGTTGTCATTTTTAAACCGATTTTTGATTGCTTTACGGTTTTGAAAAGAAGAAGATTTAAGCTTTAAGATAATATACATTTGTTTATACTTCATACAAAACAACTACGAGATTTTTTAAAAGTTATCTAAGGCTTACCCTTTTTAGATGGATAATGCGTTTGTTCATGAAGATATCATAACCAAATTTGGTATTAAAAAGTTTTTTATAGTTCCCAAGCACTGTACAAAATTTGATATCTTCATGAACAAACGAATTATCCATCTAAAACTTTTTTTTTGTCGATGAAAGATTAATTTTCTTGTTTACAATAAGCGTCGTAACTTAATCATTTATCGTCCGATTTTGATAAACCATGACAACGTTGTGATTGTTGGAGTGATCGCAGTACACGAAAAACGGTTTTTAAGCAATAACTTGAAAATTTCGGAGTGTTAGACAATTTTGGAACACATTATCGTGATCTACTCGTCAAGACCTATAACGTACACTAGGTCACTTGAAAAGTGTTTTGATTTTTTTTGATTTTTGTAGTACTGTGTTACTGTTTGAGCTACAAACTCAGAAAATAACTAAGTCAAATCGGCATCACGAATAATAACATCTGTGGGTTAAATGGGATTCTCTTTTTGGAAGTTACAGAATATCTATGCACGTTGAGAAGCTCTCATGCTTGAAGGGAGCACAAAAAATTCTTGGGATCACAATGCATTTTGTTGGAAAACCGTATTATTATTATTCTAGGACGATACCGCTACGGTGGATCATTCACCACTCTTCCCCACTCAAGAGGCCTGGTATATATGTATGAGATAAGTCTGCCATTAGGCGACCTGAATAACCCTTAAGAGGCATTTTGGACTTTGTTCGGAGAGCTGAGATAAATCATCAAGAAAGCGAGACTTTAGAAAGCGGAACCTTGAACTGCACAGTCCATGGAAGTGACAAAAACGTGCTTTACTGTCTCCAGCTCCTCCCATCGCACCAGCTTTTAGAGAATTCGTGGCAGGTAGATTGAGCCTGGATGCCTGGATTCCTACCAGCTAGTGTCTTATGGTAACACGGATTACGTTCTCTGTTAAGACCGCAAAGTTCTTTAGTTCTTTTCCTGCAGTATGTCGGTCAAGTTTGCTATAAGATTCGTGTCCACGTCTGGTTTCCAAAGAAAACGAAGTAATTCCGTATTCTCAGTTTGCAGCTGACCATAAAATGGAATTACATACTTCGTCGTCTTTGGCAGAAATCCACTAAAAAGTCAAAGTCAAGCGCTCAGTATTATGAATTAAATTTGTTTAACTTTCTTTAGCTTTAAATAAATTAAAATGCTTCAAACAGTAGTATGTAGTCCCACACTGCTCTACTTGCAAGAGATATTTTAGGCCTTTAAAACAAGACTATGAAAATAAAGGGTATCCGACTATTCTGCACTGCTGCTTCTGTATCACATATTTATACCCTGTACCATATGGTACTAAGGGTATATTAAGTTTGTGCAAGCCGAAAATGTATGTAACATATAGAAGGAGACGTCGGAGACACCCCAAAGTTACCTAAAATATGATAAGGGTGAATAGAGAAGTCGATATACCCATGTCCGTCTGTCCGTCTGTCCGTCTGTCCGTCTGTCCGTCCGTCTGTCCGTCTGTCCGTCCGTCCGTCCGTGTGAACGCCTAGATCTCAGAGATGGTAAGAGCTAGAGTTACCAAACTTTCACATTAGATCCCATATTATTCCATAGGAGGCAAGTTTATTTTATTTTTTTGATATCGGGGATAAATTATATAGCTCCCATGGGGGTGTTTGAGACGACCTCGACAAAAAAAAAGCGTTTTAGATGAATAATTCGTTTGTTTATGAAGATATCGTAACCAAATTTGGTATTCGAAAGTTTTTTATAGTTCCCAATCACTGTACCAAATTTGATCGAAATCGGTTGACTATATCATATAGCTCCCATAGGACCGATCGGCCAAAATAACTTTTTTAAAGAAAAATTCGCTATATTTCGTTTTTTAATAAAGACATCCTAACCAGATTTGGAGTTTGGAAATTTTTTAGACCACTTAAGCAATGTGCCAAATTTGAACAAAATCGGTTGACTATATCATATAGCTCCCATAGGTCCGATCTTCCAAAAAATCGATTTTTTAACAAAATTTGTTGTGTTTCGTTTGTTTGTTAAGATATTGGGACCAAATTTGACATTCGTGAGTATTTTATAGTTCCTAAGCACTGTACCAAATTTAAACCAAATCGTTTGACTAGATCATATAGCTCCCATAGGACCATTCGGTCCAAAAACACGGTTTTTATACAAAATTCGATGTGTTTTGTTTGTTTGTAAAGATATTTGAAATAAATTTGGCATTCATAGCTTTTTTAAGGTATTTAAGCACTGTGTCAAATTTTATTGAAATCGGTTGACTATATCATATAGCTCCCATAGGAACGATCGGTCAAAAAAAAAATTTTTGCTTAAAAATTCTTCTGTTTTTTGGTTTTTTGTGAAGAAATCGGACTTTATTACAAGCTAGTGGTACAGGGTATCCTAAAGTCGTCCGCGCCCGACTTTACGTCCGCCATTTTTTTTTATTCTTTTTGTTTTTGTTGCTGCTTTGCAAGTGTTTAAGGTCAGTTCATATATTATGCTTTTCTATGCCAAAGGTGCCATAAGTAAGTACACAGATACACACACACACACAGCCACACACACGCATCTACATTCATATATAACCCAATACATACAATTATATACATATATTTATATGCATAGTCTCTGGCCGAGTTCTATCCGTCTATCCGTTTGTCCTTTGTCTGTCTCTCTGTCTGGATGTCTTTCCGTCTGTTCCTCGTTCCGTCTCTTCTTCTGCCTATTGCTTTCCTTGTCTGCTCTTTGCAACTGTTGCCTACTTTTGCGCGTGGCCTGATCTTCTGCTCCGCTCTCACTTGCTAATTAAGCGAAATTTTGCGTAATAAGCTTCTCAGTAATTTGCGCAATCGTTTTTTGGCCTTTTGTTTGCACACAGACACTGAGCGTGTTGTGCCCGTGTGTGTGTGTGTATCTGTGTGTTTAGTTTTTCCTACTAAACATATAATACTCATGTGTGTGTGTTAGTGTTAGCTTTGTGTTGACTTTGTTAACTGTCATCAAGGTGTCCATTGGCTTTGTTATTACGCCTCAATGAATTTTCGGTTGTGTCAGCTCTCTGCTCTCTGCTAGCTGCTCTGTGTACAAATTGCGGCCCATTCATGTGATATATAAGTCTAATTTTTCATATGTATATGCCAGCGACGGCGACGGGTTAGGAGTCATCTGGCCAGCATCCTTGAGCGTTTTTCTTGGCCAAAAGCTTGTCATGACGTCGATTGGTATCGTGGCCGAGTTTGAGGCGTGATTGGTTTGCCGGCAGGAGTCAGAAGGAGTAATGTGCCAGCAATAATGCCCAAAAAAAATGGACATTGATATTAATGCTGGAAGGAGCAGCCTGAAGGACAGTAATTTGATATGTTGAGTGCAGAATATTGTTTATAAGATTTGATAAAGAATTGGATAAAAATGCAAATGTAAATTGTTATATCATTTCGATTTAATTACACATATAATAGAGCTATAGAGAAGGAAATTATTATATGCTTGAAACATTTGTCAGTTTAATGACGCATATAATAACGCCACTGCACAGTGGAACAAAAGATTATTCTATATTTAAAATGTAAATTACCGTCAAAATAATCTTGCATGCGAATAATATTTTTTTTACTTGTATGGGTTCCTCACAAAGAGGTGGGACACTGACACCATAAGATCTTTCGTACCATACCGATAAATTACGGCAAAAGACTTGCGGCTTTCCGCATGAATAGCAGTAGGTCTTTTGTTGGTATTGACATAAGATGGAATGGACTAATCTGTTCCTTTCCCATGTGACAGGCTCTGTCCCATACACAGTCACAGAGAATATGTCTGGTCATCGTCTTCGAGACAGAGTCTGCACTCTGAAGAGTCCGATAGACCAATTTTCTGTAGATGGTAACTAACAGTGTGGTGGCCAGATAGGTATGCTACAAAGAGTTTTAAGTCGGCTCTGCCAAGACCTTTTGTCTTGATCATATCCAAAGGTGTGACAAGCGCTTTTGCTTGACGCAGCCGCGGTAAGGAGAACCAGTATCTCCTATGTTCTCCCACAGCCCATTTGTTTATCATGGTCTTGATTGTGGACCAACCAATACCACAGAACGGCGCCGCAGATGTAACCAGGGTGGAGGCACCCTATCGTGCTAGATCGTCAGCAATCGTGTTACAATCCAATCCCGAGTGATTAGGCACCCAACATAGCACGACTTTGTTCCGGACAGGGTTTGGAGGTAGTCGTGGCATTCTTTAACCATCCTGGAAGAGATGCTCCAGGATGACAATGCCCTAATAGCAGCCTGGATGAGATGCTCCAAGATGACAATGCCCTATTAGCAGCTATCTGAGTAAATACAGATGATTGCCCCCCTAGTTCTCTTGTGAAAAATACTATGGGCGCAGATCTCTATGGCATGAATCTCCGCTTGAAAGACGCTGGGCCAGATGCCCATTGCAGTAAAGAATCTAGTGTAGGGTCCAACGACTCCAAAACCTACATCCTGCATAGATTTTGACCCATCCGTGAACCATTGTTGCCAGCAGCCAGATTTCCACAGGGGCTGCGAAAAATATACCATGTATTAACATTAAGGCCCCAAAATTTTTTACTATAAATAGTCCTTGATTTAAATAATAAAGATCCTTTTTAAAAAAAATACGTATCAAACAGTAAATTAACAAACTAGATAAAGTGTTGCAGTGCTATAAAAAGTTCGAGAGGTTATGTGTTCCCATAAAGAGTACTGTATTTTTTTATTTTTATATACTAGCAAGTGAGCATTAAATATTTTATGATTCATAAAAAAAAAGCCGATGTGATAAGTTGGTGCATTATTCTGACACCGGATAAAACTATGTACAATAAAGCATATAATCTCGAATTTAATGTTGTCTTAAAAAAGCTGCTAATGAATTTATGGCATAAATAGTAACTGAATTTGATTTAATTTATGCAGGCTGACTGACACTTCATGAAAAGGCTATATATAGAACAACCTCTATTAAACACAAGCTTAAGTCTTAGGTATGTATATAAAAATAAAAATACAGCGCTGTCTAGTTAGTTAGAAACGTACCTGCTGACGATTACAATATCTTATAAACAATTTCACAATTTTATTCTGACGACGCTTCTTCCTTCCACAAATTTATTTGTTCACATTTATAGAATACATTAGCTGGCCCGAAATAAAATTAAGCCAGGGGCTCCGCACGGTTTCCTATGATGGATGGTATACCATGGTATACTTTATATATTTTTCCTTCATACGATTATGAGCAGTACTTATTTTGAAGCATATGTTGATAGGGTTAACAAATCGATTTCAGTAACTGCAGATTCTTCAAAAACATTTTTTCCACATGAGTTTTTTTTAGTAGGTCTTATTGGGAAACATGATGAAAAACAGCTACGAGGAAATCCCCAAAACCCAAAAAAGGTGAGTTTGCATACCGATTTCAGTAACTGAAGTTTCTGTAACAAGTTTTATCACGACGTTTTCTTTAAATTGGGCTTCAAAGTAAAATATGTTTGCCTAGAACTCTGGAAATTCGCGATCTATTGTAATAAAATTATCTACATGCACGGATGGGTATTCATGGGAAATCGTATGTGCGTATTTTTTTTTAAATTGCTGAAAAATGTAGGAGTAAATCCCAATATTTTGTGTGTTAGCACTGAAAAAACTGCGAAGTCAAGAACTGGAGTAAATGTCTTACAACCTTCGAGATATACGTGTTCAGACAAGCAGGCAGACAGATCGACTTGGCTAAAATCGAATGAATCAAATATGGTTATTTGGATATAATGGATGTGGGTTCTTACTCTTTAAACTTAGTACTAACTTTAAAATGGAAATGAAACTGGTAGATCTGTAGCAATAAAAGCAAAATTAAAAAAAAGTCTTTGTTTACGCTGCCTCGTTTTTCGAATTGAGTTTTATTTTTGCGATATTTTAAGCAGCACGGTTCGAAATCTTGAACCACAATTATACCAACATATCGTTCCCAGTCACTAGACTTTTAGCAAAAAATTTGAATTTTTGTGAATTCTTTTGCTTTGACAAAATAAAAATCATAAATAAAAAAAAATAGTATAAAAAATTACTTGCACTCCACTAGTTTAAAATTACTTGGTACTTACTGGGTTTGATATTTAAAGTGTTTAAAATGTAAATATATTCCATAAGTCCCATTTTTTGGTTACAAGAAACCGATATTTATCAAAGTTTTCTTTAGAAGTTAAATTTGAATCATTCGGTGTGGAATACAGTGCATTTACTTCTTTCACAAAAAATAATTTTAAGCAAACTTCCAGGTCGTCAAGATTTTGGTGTTCATTATAATAAGCATTTTTGTAGAGACAACTCAAGTAATACTCCACGTGGTACCTTGAGAGGGAAACGGAGAGTAGGTGGTAAGTTTAGTGGGTGAGGTAACACAAGTTCCACAGTTTTCGGCTTTTCAAGCTTCCCCCACCTACACAAAAAAAAAAAAAAAACTCAAGTACAGGGTAACGTACTTATTTAAAAGGTCAATAAAAACAAAAGCACTTCAATTATTGTTTTAATTTCTTTTTATTTAAGAATACAATATCCCAAGTTTTTTTTCATGCAGTTTTGAAAATGACATCGGATGAATGGCGACCCCCATTGCACATACACTGATGAAGTAGATTTTTGAAATTCGTATCCACTCTATTGCAGCATATCAATCGGTATGTTGGCAAAACCTGGCCGTCGTGAAGTCGCCTTAGTGGTCTTGCAGGTGTGCTATGATCTCGTGGTCGAGCTGGCATAAACCGGTGATCTCAAACAACCTCATACGAAGATCGCATGGCGTCAGATCTGGTGTGCCTGCCAATCTGGAGCTCTTCAATCTGAAAGCACTTTGAGGTCCTTATGGAGTGTAGAACTGTTGTACGCAACAAATTCAGTTGAGTACTCGTGCTGTGCGTGCTGTGGCTCCATCTTGCTGAATACCTGTACACGTTCAGTGAGTGGACGTGAGCCTGCGATTCCCCGAGATCTGTACGACCGTACAGTCATATCAGGCAGATTGTCAGCCAGCATTTCAGACAGCACTTTTGCATCGCGGCAACAAAATCGCGTTCAGTTAATTCTTGCATAACAGCCAATTTATAGGGATGAAAATGCAGGTCTTCGTGGAGACATTCTTTCGAACAGTAGTTTTAGAAATTCGGTCCGATAGGCAAGCTGCGCGTTATCCAGAGTCGAACGCCGGGTGATGTAACGCACAACTGTCTGCCTCACTCTTTCGGCATTTTCCAGAGCTTCTGATGGTCCGTACGAAGTCCATTTCAAGTAGATTCAGCGACACTAGCACACTCCCTGGCACAATGAGTTAACACACAGACAGTACTCGAATTACAGTTTAAGTGAACGTAGCCTTAGTAATGTGCAGGAATTTCAAAGCGAGCGCGGAAGGCACGATATGCGTAGCAACAAGTGAGCGACCGTTAGAAAAGAAGCTCTCGACTGCGAAGGCCTCGCTGCTCTATCTAGACCAGAGCATGTACTGGCATACTGACTGAACGGGAGGGTGGAGGTAAGAAACAACCTTCGCAAGGAACTTCCCCATCCAGATGTGCCCAATCTTGCCCGACTACCCGCCCAACACAACCGACGTCGGGAATTTGGTGGTCAAATAAGTAAGTTTCTCTGCGCCGCACCCTAGCTCAGATTGAATATCCATAGTACTGACCCCTGCACTTTACAATGAGTACACCTTAAGCTGTATCTAAGTTAGAACAGTCTGAAGTAAATGTTACTTTAATAAATGTGCGTTGAATTAAATGTCTTAATTAATTTATTTATTTATTCATTAAATTGAAAAGATGAATCGATTGAGGCGTTAACGTCGTTTTATTTTCTAAAAACTTTTGGCGAATTGATTTTCATTCCTATGAAGCCTCTATAAATGTTTTAGTTTCACAAATTAAACTCAAACTAATCTATAAGATTTTTTTTCAAATAGAAAAATATTTAAATCATTTATTATATTGTAGACGCTATTCGATTAAAGCGCGGTGTACGAATTATTTACATAAATAAGCATAAATAAGTAGTAGTATATACGTACGTATGTATGTATGTATTTGAGGCAGGCACAAAACTTTGATACAAGTTCAAGCCGACAAACACTTCATATCTTGTAAGCATTTATGAGCATAAACACTGCTAAGCATTTGCATATGATAAGTAGCAGTATACATATATATGTATATAACAGCACATACATAGTGACGTAATGTGTGTGTGTGTGTGTGAGAGAGAGAGTATACGATTGTGTGCGTGAAGCTGCCGCGATTTTAGTTGTATGTATGTGTGCGCTGCATGTTTATATGTTTTTGTGGAGAGCGAACAAAAACAAAACACCTGAGAGGTGAGAACAACTTTGTCTGCCGCTCTAATAACAACAACAACAACAATTACAGCAAAAGCAGTAGCATCAGCAGCAACAACAACTCTGTTAATATTTTCACAACTAAGCCTCGAATCCACCGCCATAACGCGCATATTTAGCTGCACATTATTTATTTATGCTGGCACCTAAGACGACGACTAACGGCGACTAACGGCATTGCTTTTTATCAACATGACAATATAACGGGCAGGCAGACGCCGCTTTGCATTTGGCTGCTTCCTTTTCCGTTAGAGCTCGCCGTCTCTCTCTCTCTCTCTCTCTCTGTGTGTTGTCATTTCTACTATTTCGCTAGGCAGCGTTAAATAATTTTTCTATTTTGCTTTGTTGTTGTCATGCTTGTTGTTGAGGTTATGTCGTAGGAGCAGAGCCATGTTGTTGTTCTTGTTGTTGTTGGCGTTGTTTTTGCTGGTATTGGTGTCGCTATGCCGAAAAACGGATTAAAAGGGATTAAGCATACGCAGCGTGTGCGCAACACATGCTTAAATTATGTTAAAATTTGTTTAAAGTGTTACGCCGCGCACGAGTGAGTGTGAAAGATAACATGTGTGTGCTGCAGGGGTGTGGCTAGAAGTAGGTCTAAGGGGTGACGAACCCTCTGACAATATAGGAGTTTGATTTCAGCGCCCCTGGTGCATTATCTGTGTGTGTGTGTGTGGGGCTACTGATAACCAACACCCTTTGCCTATAATAAACTGTTCGAGTGTGTAGAGGTGTGCGGCTTGTCGTCGCTTCTTGACTTAAATCGATGCTAATTTTCGGTTTAATTCAACGGTTTTGTTTACATGTGTTTAAATGCCAATGCGTGTGTGTGTGTGTGTGTGTGAGTGTACTGACATTTTGGCTTTACGCTAATTCCTTGTTGTTTTTGTTGCTGACTGTATAACTAATGCCGTTATTATTGTGTTTGATGAGACAAATAAAAAATGCACGCCAAAAATGAAACGTTGAAAGCAATATTAGAAAAGATTTAAATCTGTGCTGGCGCTGTTCGACAGTGGAATACTCTACAAACATTTTTCCATTTTAAATCGTTTGCAGCAGACAAAGAGTAAACAAATGTTTTTATTCATTAAGGTAACTTAAGTCTACTTTTAACTATAGTTTTAGTATAGTTTAAACAATTTACACTGTACCTCGCCGTCTACAGCTTGTTATAATTCTAAAATGCAATTGACTCTATGTAGTGTATGCAACCTAAAATAAAAAAAAATATATAAAAAATAATAAATGTTTGCAGCAGCAGGTGTGAAATTACTCGCTATGTTTGCCAGTTTTGAGGCACAGCAACAGTCTTAACTGCCATACACTTACATATACACCAACACATGCACATGCGCTTATGTTTATGAATTTTTGAGCATGATAAATTTTTTTGAGGAAATTCCAAGAACTTGGCTTATCATCATCTTTGATGGCACAACTCTCAATCTTTTCGCTTCCCACAACATATTTAAATCATCTGATAATTTTTGCATGGCATTGAAAGTAAACAGAACCATGCGGGTGAATATCCGGTGTTTTGAAAAGCTGCTGTCTGCTTTCCATCTTGGAATGATGCAAATCTGAGGATACAGCAGGTTTTGGCATATGCTCATCAGCTGTAAACAAAAAGTTATTCAACAAATTTCACATAAAGGTCATCATGTCACGTGAAAACGAGCATATTGTCAGCTTAAATTGGATTTACTCTGTACTTGTATGTTAGCTATTAAATAAGACTGTGGTGCTTAAACTTAAAGTTACAAAATAAATAATATACATTTATTAATTTTTATATATCTGAGGTAAATTTCTCTGTACTGGAACATCTTATAACCAAGAAGTCGCTAATCTAATGCGATACGCAAAATATTTACCTTTTGAAAAGTTACCAAATATTTTAAGTCACAAAAAAAAAACCGAAATTCGGTATTGTGAAATCAGAACTTTGTAAAACGCGCTGTTGATCAAGAGCATAGTTTTTCTCATATGTTTTTACTTTTTAAAAGCTTTTAAGGTATCGACAAGTCAATTCAGCCCTCGAAGTTTGAATATTATGTAGGTATCGAAGATGAGATATCTTAAGTTGAAAATTTGACAACTTCCTTCATTGAGTGCCCATGGCAGAACTGAGACTTGAAATTATTTGATATCATATCATATCGTGATGTATCTTCCAAAGTCACACTAAGGATATTTGCAGGTTTATCTTCCAAGGAGCTCTAAGATTTTTTGCACAATTTGCATTACTTATTTCGCTGCATCACACCAATTTTTTACAGAGTGACAAACAAGGGTGTCAGTCAATGAAACTACTTATGGTAGCCAGGTATGTCTTCTTTAAAAGAGCATAGAGTAGATCAGGAGTAGCGGAGTTACTATAGCAAAAGTCTTTTTGAAAAGTAACTTTCAATTTCGGTTTGCCACATTCGATAAATACTCAAGTGGAGATCATCGAAACTCTATAGTCCTTTAAAACTATTTTCCCAATTACTCTTACCAAAGAATATTGAATAAAAAGTTCTAAATTCTCTGCTTTTACTAATTAAATGGATTTTTCAATATTTTTAAACAGTTGCAAGATTCTAAACAAATAACGACTAAAAGCCTCGAAGTCTTTTACGCCCAGAAAAGTATGCTACAAAATTATTGTTATACTATTATTATTATTATAAAACGTCACAGGCATACCTATGTTTGTATTTTTGTAAGGGCTTACCTATTATTGCAGTTTTTTTTTTCATAATTCCAAAAAATGTTACCAAGTGAAATATTTTCAATTTATTTATTAATGAAAAGCCGATTTTCTCTTGTATGCCAACCTTTTCTTGCCAACAAGTGTGTCATAGAAATTTAAAAATTGTTATTTCCATATAACTAAGTAATATGCAAAATGTAATTTCTATAAAATAAATTTGAGTCATAAAAGTAACTTTTTGGGACTTTTGTACACTGCTTAGCCAGGCGCCTAATGCAATTGATGTTGACCCAGGATGAAATGAATGAAATTACAAAGCCCCAGTGACGTCATAAATGTTGCATGACATAAATACACACAGATACACGCACGACAACAAAAATGCATTAGAATCAAATAATGTAGAAATATGCAGAGGCTGAAAGCGACAGTGAAATACTCTACTCCAAAAAATTGGTATATAAAGTATACTGGAGGTAACTTCAGGGACTAGACGACCCTATGCAAGCTACTGAATCTTCGAACCAATAACAGCTACAATTACCAAACTTAAAATTTAGATTTCCTATATTTATATATATTTTATCGCGCTTTCAAGCTACAGCTTTAATTTATAGGATAATATTTTGAATAACATTTAATAAGCAAAAAATATAAGAGACCTTAAGCTTCTTATCTGCGTTTTTCTGGAACCTCATACAAAAAAAGGAATTATTATATTTAACGATCTATTTAATTTATATGCAGTTGGTAGAGTGTTGACCTCACAAGTTAACATCTCAAAGAGTACTCTAAGAGTCTATAAGATTTGGGTCACAGACGGATCGCTGCCGGGTTGATGAAAAACATATTGATATTAGAATCCCATGGTCTATGCTGCTCTTGACAAGACCAATAAAAAGGGTATAACAAGTTTGCAAAATTTAAAGCCTAACAAAAAGCTGTGCACAATTTATGCATGGCTCGGCCTGAGCCTGGACAAGTAATCTACATTTTTTCGTAGACTTTGTTGGTCTTGTTTTTCTTGATTTTTCTTTCATTTGTTGTTGCTATTGCATTTTTCTTGCAGCCTGCTGAAGCCTTAACACTTGCCACAGCGTCATCTTAGAAGCTTGTATCCTTTGTGTTGCAAGTTTGTGTGTGTATGTGTGTGTGTGTGTGTGTGTGTGACTATTGTGTACTTGCCGGCCGACTTGTAAATGCAGCTTAGAATTTGTTGCACATAAAGTGAAATGGCTGTTCCGAAATTCCGCACACAGAAAGACATAAGGACTTCCTAGTAAAAGAGAGTGTGGCGGGGAGAGAGAGCCAAAGAGCCAAAAAGGCAAGCCAAAAATAACAACAAAAAATAAATAAAAATAAAAAGAGTACAGAAATTGGCAATTTAACATTTGACGTTTTCTACGAGACTTGTTCAAACAATATACTTGGGAATTTGTTTTAATGTTGGCATTCGGGCAACATGCAGGAGGGGGACGCGTTTTCTTGGCTTTGTGGGGTTAAAGCGGGCAGAACGTGCCACACATTGAGTGCACTGTGGTAGGAGGGACGAGGTGGCCCTAATACAGGGCAATGAGCATGCACTAAGCAAAATTATAAAAGTTTTGAAATTTGAAAGTTTTTTGATGTTCAATAAAAATCCTTATCCTTATATAACAAGCAAAATTTTGTTTGCCATAAACTTGATGTGAGAAAACTACCCATATTGACTTCGAGCTGTATTGCGAATCCGAGGTAAATAAAATCATAACACTCAAGGGTTCTTAAATAACATTAAAAAAATGACAAAAAAATATGTCTTTGGAGGTTATCTTCAAAATCTGACGATTTCAGTTTTTTTTGACCTAGGGTTCGAATTAAGTGCTCCAAAAATGCATACAAAACCTCGCCAAACAACCGGTCTCGTCATCAAACAAATAGATTACTTAGTTATTAGATTACTTAACAAGTACAAAGGGTTTGCCAGATTTGTGCAATGTATGTAACGTACAGAAGGAGGCGCGCCAGACCCGAAGTCCTTTATACCAAAATGCTTATAATAACCTCGGGTAGCGAATGGGCCATGTCCGTCCGACCGTCCGACCGTCCGTCCGTCCGTCCGTCCGACTAGAAGAGCTAGAAACATTAAATTTTACCAGCTGGTGCGCATATTTCCTCCGAAGATGAAGTTTGTTTAATCATGTCAATATCTTTCCCCGATCCGCCGCAGTAGTTTTTCGTTTTTGGCAACACAGTTTAATATTTTCATCTGAAATTTAACAGAGTGACGCGTTATGGTTACAGCAAAAGCTATGGTCAAAAGTATACGAACTGCGTCAATTTTTGACTCTACTTAAATATGGTTACAAGTGACCTCGAATCACAATTTTTAGTAAGCTGTTTCATGTGGCTCTAATGAATAAATCCACATCCAAATTTTATCGATGCGGATCCCCACCTCCCGCAATCGAATTACCGTGTGTTCTCCCACACCCCTCAACATATAAAATTGAAACTTACTCAATACACTTTGAATAGCTTCCTTGACGTAACTTTCGAGTTTCATCACAATCGGTAAAAATTTTTGGGAACTTATAGGTATACATATCGGATTTCACCAAAAAAAAAAGAGTAGAGATTTTAATGAACTAAAGGCATTCTTTGATAAGCCACTGTTAAAAAACTATAGTTTGAGAAATCCCTTGATTAAGGACAGTAACAGAAAAGGTGCTCCACCGTCTCTAGCTCCTCCTCATCACCGTAGCTTCTGCTAAAATCGTGATGAGAACATATACATCTTGAAATTTCTTAAAGACTCTCTCTAAAAAAAAAAAAGTTTTGTATATAACCCATAAAGACTCGAATTTTCAAGTCGCAAATAATTTTTAAAAATTCATTAAACAAGAAATTATTTTTCTTTTAAATATTTTTAAGGTTGAAAACCTGTACAAGCCCCAGAATGGGTTGTATCTATAACACTATTTTGCCAAGGCTAAGTTAATTTAATTTAATCTTTTGAAATGGAATTATTGGTAACGCAGTCTTCGAAGAAATGTTAGCAAGAGTTAGTTAAAGCATCTTCTCTTTACTGGGATCGTTCCTATCATTTTACTTGCGCAGCTGTTTCTATGGGCAATCGATTATCTCATACTGGAGAAAATCGAGATCTGTTCCTCTGCGGTACTTAGATTGAAGTCAAAAATTGTATTTTTTGTGCTTTATATCTCGTAACTTATGGTTTTTAAAAATTTATTTACAACTTATAAAGCGTTAAAAAACTTATCTTAAATGCTTAACGATCATTGACTTGAGGTTGAATGCTTTTGTGGCATCGAAACCAAACTAGTGTAACGAGTATATTAACTTCAACTATTAACTTTTTAAAAACTTCACTTTTTTTTATTAAATAAAATGAGCTTGAACTTTTAAAAGATTTCAACACTTTTAAATTCTTTTCAAATAACCTTCGGGAATTACCCGGTAATAAGCAATATCTGGGAGTGACGGTTGGACCCGCTTGACGATCCAAAGCGTTTGGCCGATCCGGCGTAGAAAAAAAGAATGCAGATTCCAGATTAAATGTATCAGCATTAAAGATAAGACGGAGTAGATTAATTGTTACAAAATTTCAGCGTATAAAATTTCAAATGTATTAGCAAACAGTTTACAAAAACAACAAAGAAGGGCTAGACGCTCTGACTGAGCGTATTTGTCTATAAGTTTGAATAAACTGCTTGTGAATTGTAAGCCAATTAATTTTAGGTCAGGAAACACAAAAATGAAATTTTTTTTCTTACTCACTTTTATACGAATGTTCACTCGATGTCCCTTAAATGTGTTAACTAGTGTAATTATTAATATTAGCCTCACTTATTAATGTTTTAAAAATAAATTTTTTTTATTAAATAAAATAAGCTTGGACTTTTATAAGATTTCAGCATTTTTCGATTCTGTTCCCTGCTTTCGCCGAAGGAGTGAAGATCGGGCACAAATTGATAATTCTCCAATAAATTAATTATATTAAGCTTTAAGTTTTTGTTCAGTGTATTTTGCTTGTACATATATTTGTACGTGTAACTTGAAAGAGAGCTTAATGCCGGCTTACATTGAGTTTTTATAAGCCTATGCTACTATCATTTTGTGTACTTTATGTTAACATTATGTTGTGATTGCTTAACAGAATATTCTATGTTAATTTACATATTTAGCTTAGTATTAATGTTTAGGTGTTTACAAAGAGTACTTAAATATATAGAGGTGAAGATTCTCTCTTGAGTGTAAGCCTCCGAAAGATTGCGCGCCAGATGGGGTCGGAAACACAATGTTTGCATATGCTTTTATACCAAGCGATCCCATCTGGCGCGCGATCTTTCAACCGGAAAAAAACTTTTGGAGTTATTTCGCCTCTATATATTTTAGTACTCTCCGGTGTTTAACAGATTTTGACTTATATGCTATGTTTACTTTGTTTAGCTTAAATTATATTGGATTGAGTTGTTTGGCTCCAACAAATTCCTTTCAAATAACCTTTGGGATTTAGCCGGTAACAAACAATATCTGGGATTGGCGGTTGGACCCGCTTCTGGGGTGAATAAGACGTCCTAACGCAGGACGATCCACGCTTGGACTCCTCTGCGAAGGCAGCGATTCTACGCGACTGGTGTACTTTCTTTTTATAGTCTGCATCGACCAAGCTCTCCTAATAGCAGTAGATGTAATATCATTATAGGATATTGCGTCCATTTCGATCGGAAGCGATTGGCCGATCAGGACTATAAGAAGAAAGTACACCAAGTAATTTTAGTTCGAGAAATAAAAAAATGGAAATATTTTTTCTTTAACACTTTTACTGGTGGTTCACTCGATGTCCATCTATATTTTTAAAGAGAAATCATTTTTTTTTAATTTCTGATTAAATACTATTGAATCATTTCAATACATTTCTTATATTCTTCTTATAACAATATAAGCCATAAGCTGTTAACTGAATGTAATTATTAAGATCTTTTTTTCTCTGAATAATGCACTCTTGTTCTTCCTATGTTACTCTCAAATCAAAAGCTTTTAGCTGCATATAAGTTTAGTTTGGGGCGTTATAATTGAACAACTGATTTTGCTGATGACGCCATTTTTGATTTACTATTGGCATCAACAGACAAAAAAAAAAAATCACCAGCAAGAAAATTTCGCGGCCAAACGTTTGGCAGCGTTTTTTTTTAAATAAAGTTTTGTTGTAATGTAAAGTGGCTCAGCATTAAGAAGACTCTATTGAAATTTTAAAGGGTGGTCCATTTAAAAATTGAAATTTCATTTTCGTATAAAAAAACGTCTGAATATTTTTCAATATTTGCCAACTTTCTCTAAGCGAATAGAGTTCCATTTCGTAAATTTTTACTAAATAAAAATATATAATTTTAAATACATTTTTGTAAATCTTTTGCAATGAAATTTGTAATTTCTAAGGCGCTTTTTCTTGCGGTGTGGAGCTTGGCGTGCCTGGTAAGTTACAATAATGGCTTTAAATTTTTATTAGATGACGACGCTTATGCGCCTTAGTTGCAAGCAAGTCAAGTCCAGGTCGGAGCAAGCCAGTTCCAGCCAAAGCCAGCTGCTGCTGCTGCTGCTGCTGCTGCTCCTTTACTGCTGGCTGCTACTGGCAGTCAGCGTATGTGGCATGTTGCAAGTGCTTCAAATGTGTTGAAATGTATGTTAGGCAGGCACATGTTGAAACATATTACTATATATACAGAGTATGTGCATACATCTGTAGGTAACTAAGGTTGTATATTAGTAACGTTAAAATTTCCCAGCTAGTTGGTTGTCCATTTTCTTCTGTATCTATATGTATACGTGTGTTTGTGTGTGTTTATTTATTTGTTTGTTTGTTGGTTTTCACCTAGTTACTAGTTATATAAACTTGCTCATGTGGAAATATAAGCACTAATTACCAAAAATAAAATAAATATATATAACATGCTCTTTTTGTTGCTGCTGTTGTTATTGTTGTTTTTGTTGCTTTTGTTGCTTTAGCTGTTGCTGTTAGTTTCGTGCCCCTGAGCGTATGCTACACTTTATTTAATGTTACCGCTGCTGCTGTCGCCTAATTCGCATAATTACGCGCTTATTATTTTTGCAAACTGAATGTACGCAATCTCTATCTGTATTTCTCACTCAGTGTATGTGTGCGTGCGTGTGTATCTGTGTGTGTGTGTGTGTGGTGTGTGCCTAATTTCATTTAGCTTTGCGTGCATGTAATTGTATTATTTGCCTGATTTTATTATTTGCCCACGCGCACAGCAGCGCCACATAGCGGCCATAATTAACCGCATAAATAAAACAGTCGAAAACTGTCAGTATAGACAGTCGGATCGGATAACTAAATATGCCATATCGTACACATTGTACATACATATGCATCGAGGGCAGACTAAAACGTACATAAGCTAACATTAAGTTAAGTTTTTGGAGAGACTTTTTCTTTATAACAGCTCTGACAAATAAGGAGATCAATGTTGATGCTAACGATTTTCTATTGGACCACCTTTTGAAGGCCAAAAGTACTTGCCATCGCTGAAATAGTTCACAAACACTAGAAAGTAAATATATCGAATATAAAATGTGTCTATAGGGATGACTTATCGAATTAGGAAGATCTTTTGGACCAGTGTCGAGAGTGAGAATGGTACCAGACAACAGAACACATCAAAAATAAAGAAAAAGTCGATCAGCGGATTTTTTCTGAGAAACAGATATTAAAGAAGACATAATGTAGAGAATGATTAAAGTCGAAATAATATTTGGACCGATTCGATGCTAATTTAAAAATTAAAAAATAGAGCGGTGTCGGTAAAAATAAAGAAAAATTTATTTTGAAAGATAGAGATGCTCAAAGAAATAAGAAAATGGGGTGATAAGGAGTGAAATAGGGAAAAAGGGAAAAAGGTAGTGAAAATGAAAGCGATTCCTTGTTAATTCGAGGTTTTTAATAATGATATAAAGCAGAATAATCTCAATTCATTGGGAAGGATTTGTCAGTTTTATAAATTTTGCCTCTTTTGACCCTTTTGGCTGATTTTTCAAACTGCCCAATGAGTGCAAATAAACAAGTATTGCAAATTGTGAGAGGGTTAATTAAAGACCTTGCTCCTTGCTGACCCAATTTATGGATTTTATAAAAAGAGTTGATTTCTTTCATTTTGGTTTCAGTAATCAGGTATTTTCGAAAAGATGGGTGATTAGTCCAGGGTTTCTAGTCCAACGGTAGGGCTGCTACCTTTGTGTTCCATTCAACAAACAGGCGGATGGACACGACCTTTGGTACACGTTTATATCGCGAGCCGCTTGCTGCAAATCAGACGCCCGTTGTAGCCGCTGCTAACCTGCAGACAGACTCTACCTGTTGGATTGTTCTTAGCTTCGGTGCTCACCCTTAACCTTATCGGCTTGGGAGGCCCTACCGGTAACTAGGTTACCGCCGACATCGCTCGCAGGATCATTGCACTTACTGAGCCTCCTCATCGCGACAAGATGACAACCCTCGAGGAGGCTTACGTAAAATCTTAAGGATTTGGTGGCCGCGCATCATTTCTAATGCGGAATTACAGAAAGCCACTAATGAGCTTCCTATTGAATTAATAATCAAACGCCGCTGTTTCGGGTGGATCGGGCACACCCTTCGCAAAGATACCTGCGAAATCTATAGAGCTGCGCTTTCATGGAAGACCAACAACCGCTTGGCGTCGCATGGTGGATGCTGACCTTCGGGACTCCCAAACAGACTGGAATAGCCTCAAACAACTTGCAAAAAATCGGTCGGCCTTCAATTCTTTTGTTTTGGCCCTACGCTCCACCCGGAGTTAGAGGAACTTATATATATATAAAGAGTTGCAAGCGGATTGGGGCAGATGTGCCAGACTGGCCAAAATGTGACAACCGAACCCAATCTATGCTGAGGTCTTTTTAAATCTGTACACTAATTACCAGGTAAACCAGAGGTACCTTCCAGCAGAGGCTGCTCTAACTTTACAAGCAAATAAACAGATGGACTGAAGGACAAGGCTCAACCGCTAGTCGAGATTGCAAAAAGCCTATAACTATAAACAGATTAGAGTCTGCGATATATGGTATAGCAAGTGTTCTAACTATTCCATTTACACCTGCTATATTATTCTTTGTATTTGTCCTTAACCAAAGGAAACGTCTTAGTGGAAAAATATTTCTTGGAATAATATGGTCCCCTGCACATCGATTGCCTTGATCAAAAAATTCAGCAAGTCGGCATTCTTGAAAACGAAACAATTTTAGGAAAAAATAGTTCTTGACTCCTTCATTGCGATTACTTTTCAGCTTACCCACTTTCAGTAAGCTCTACTTACATACATTCACAGACACAAGTACATATGTACACATAAGCCCCAGTGGTTTGCATTTTGGTTTAGCCAATGGCCATGACAACAATGCCAGAGTTGGCCAAGTTGACGCTGGCCAACAAATTAAATGGCTGTCATATTTCAGACCAGTAATTTTTTTGTTGTCCAGAGCCATTTTGTTTGTATTTTTACTTATTGGCTAGCTGCATTTGTTTGCCATTCGGTTTGCATTATGAACAAGTTGTGAGCATAACTAATTGAAAAGTTTTTGTATTTTTCTTTTTTTTTCTTTGTTACTAGCTTCTTGCCACAAAACGAGTATCTGCCGTGTCCGCTTAACTTTGGCTCGATCGACGGATTTAAAGTTTTGCCAACGTTTTGGCACTTGGCAGTTTGTTTTTTGTGCATTTATTAGCTGGGATTTATTTAGTTTGTCAACAATGCTAAACTCTTTGATCAAGTTTCATAAATGGCCACAAAAGCAGTGCTATTTTTTTATTTATATAATATAAAAATATGGTTTAATCTCTGGCTCAAAAACAAAATATTCTGTTTATTGGAAGCAGGACCAACAAGCTTTAGTTACTACACGAGCAGCTTAAACAGAGTGGTTCAAGTTTGAACAGAAAACCCAGTTTTTTATTTGATATCCTTGTTAATTTTTGTCAAGGCCTCATAGCCATGAATTAATTTTTTGTCTTTGTTTATTTCTTGCAACTTAGTTTTTCTTTTAACTCTCGCCCAGGCCTGGCCAGTCCCATTTTGATTTAAAGTGTTAATTTAACATACTTTTAATTAAGATATATCAACTTGCTTACTAAAATTAATTGGCCTTCGTTTTACGTATACAAAATTGGAAAATACGGCGAAAAAAAAATGAAAAATTTACCTCTTCCTTCAAGTACATAGAATCTGGCCTATACCTTTGCTTACGTTTGTTTCGGAATTAGAGATGTATGACGTCGAATATTTTGATCAAATTTTATGGTGAAACACGATAAAAAAAGCATCTTTAGAAGTTTAAGAAAGTCATGAAAAGCTTGTCTGATCAATTTTTGAATGTGGTTGGCATACCGAATTATTGCATTTGTTGCCGCAAAAACGAATTTTTCGCTGTAGCTTATCGCGTTTTTGTAAGCAGATCTAACAGTCTTTACCGGTGTAAAAGTAGAAAACAATTCCTTTGCACTTTCGATTATTGTTGTCACGGTAACCGTTTTTAAATCTTTGAGAAAATTGTTTGAGATTTGAATAAATTCACCAATAAAACCTAATTAATTCAAAGAAACTTTTTCATATTTGGAATGGTTATTTAACTTCTGATTTATCGGTATCTTTATGTTTTGATAAATCTAATTTTTTAATTCATCGTTTTCATTTTTACAAAATCTTTATTAAAGTCCTTTGTAAATATACCATTCTGTGTCAACGTGCAAAATCTTTTCAAGCTACGGAGTTACCACCTAATTCGGTAACTTATTTTACCATATTAATAAATTTGATTTGTGTTAAATGAAAGTTAAATAAAAAATTAAATTAAAAATTAAAAAAACCCCCGACACAAGAACTGAAGTTTTTGAAGTATTCTCTTAATTTTGTTTTTAAGTTAATCTTTGTTGCTTAATTAGACTATTTGTATTTAAATTGTTAGCTTAGAAGCGGCCCCCCAACGCGACGTATTTTTTTAGAATTATTAATAGATTCTTAGGTACTTTAGCATTAGGTTTCTTTTATTATTTTTTACTTTTCAAAGGGAAATTACTTAAGTTCTTGTGTCGGGGGTTTTTTAAATTTTTAATTTAATTTTTTATTTCATACTTTTTATAGGTAGGTTAGGGTAAGTTAGACTTCAGTATATTATAATATACTTATTTGAGACCCCATCCGAGTATATTTGCAGACATTCGGTTATCCTCCCCACTTTCACTCCCCACAACTTTTAAACGGCTCAACCGATTTTCATCAAACATGTCTAGGAACACTCGCACATAAGTCACCTTTAATACTAAATTGAAATCACTGCATGCGTTCGGGAGTTATGATGCCATAGACAGACAGACAGACACGTTAAACTTCTAACACCCCTCTTTCGACCCTTGGCAATCCGATTGTCAGAGTACTCTGATACAAAGTATGCTACATTTTTAGTAAATCAATTACTTACAATTCACAAGCAGATTAAGCAAGGCAGCCATCTAGTGCGTACTTATTTTCGCCTTATAAATTCAATTTTTCTTCTATTTATTTTATTTATTTACACATTTTATATTTATTTGATAAATACTTTACTAATAGTAAATAGTAAATTACTATTATAGTCGTATATAAATATTATTCTTGGTGAATTCTTTGTGCATATAAAGTAAAATTTCATATTGCTCCATGCTCAGCTCACCTACTCGTAAATTATTCAGGATGTCTATAAATTGACTATCATTTTGTTGTCTGACTTTAGTTAGCAGCTCACAAAACCCAAAGTAACGCCATAAATGGGGCTCTCCTTCGAATATAGTTGGTTGCTTAAAGCACCAGCTGCCCTTAACAGATGGCAATTGCATAATATCTCCGAAAACTAAAATATTAAGTCCACCAAAAACTTCTTAAGATATTTTTAATTCTTGTAAACATAGATGAATACTTCGTAAAACTTCATAAAAGTATCCTCCAGACGCTGTCCTGTCAATTGTCTGTAAACTGTGGCTCGACCTTTCTCGATTCCCAAAGAAAACACACTATGCCTACAAGCCGTGCTGCCACACCAGAAGGTGCGGTAATTTCGACCCTTGGCAATCCGATTGTCAAGTGAGAGTATCATTTTCTAGATCTCAGTCTTTGCAATTCTGCTAAAGATGATTTGTCATGTGGGTTATTAAATAGTTTTCTTTGGTCGAGGTCACAAATTGCTACACCATCCAAGGTTTTCACTCTACTTAAGGCTACATAGGCTTGGCCTTTTGCGAAAGTACTTTTGCCCAAGTAAACTACAGCTTTTTCAACTGTCGTCCCTTGCAATTTATGTTCTGTAACCGCCCAACATAAAATGATAGGAAACATTGTTCTTTCAATATTTCCATATCCTCTAAGACCTTGAAAAGTTACGTTATGTGGCCTTATCAGAATCCACCCATTCTCGTCAACACAACTCCGGCCGATAGTGGTATCATCGAATTTTTATAATTTTTTATTAATTTTTTATTAACGCTCATACTGCCATTGACTAGTCCTTCAGAAATTTACTCTCAACATGACCCTTGCCCCGATTGCAATTTTGATTGCACTTAGCAACCCCCCTGTACAGTTGGGATCTTGCGGAGCTTAGAAAATTGAAATCACTGCATGCGTTCGGTAGTTATGATGCCACAGACAGACACGTCAAAATTATAACACTCCTTTTTTGCGTTGGGGGAAATCGTCGATATTTTTTATTTCAGTGTGCCATTTAGCCATTCACAACGCTAATCACAGCTATTGTCCCGTAGGGCTTCATACAGACTCATTCATCATCGATTAATGTTATAAAGATTTCTATGATCACTGTTAAAAAAAAATGGCGTACGTAAAGTCGGCCACGGACGACTTTGGGATACCCTGTACCACTAGCTTGCAATACAATCCGGTTACTTAATAAAAAACCAAAAACAGAAAAATTTTTAAGCAAAACTTTTTTTTGTTACCGATCTTTCCAATGGGAGCTATATGATATAGTCAACAGATTTTGTTCAAATTTGATACATTGCTTAAGTGCTCTAAAAAACTTCTTAATGCCAAATCTGGTTACGATACCATTATAAAAAAACGAAATATAACGAATTTATACAAAAAAATTATTTTGCCCGATCTTTCCTATGGAAGCTATATGATATAGCCAACAGATTTAGATCAAATTTGGTACACTGCTGTGGAACTATAAACTGCCATATATAGCTATATAATTTAACCCCGATATCAAAAAAATAAAATAAACTTGTCTCCTACGGAATAGTATGGGATCTACTGTGAAAGTTTGGTTACTCTAGCTCTTACCATCTTTGAGATCTAGGCGTTCAAACGGACAGACAGATGGACATGGGTATACCGACTTCTCTAGTCACCCTTATCATATTTTAGGTATCTTTGGGGTGTCTCCAACGTCTCCTTCTATATGTTCCATACATTTTCGGCTTGTACAAACTTAATATACCCTTTGTACTATACGGTACAGGGTATAAAAATACTAATATAACCAGACGCCTTAAGCGACTCCATGTTTTAGACCTTCCCGTCAGATTTTATATTACAATTTTTTGTTTCAACTAGTGTATTTTTTTTTCAATATTGGTTGATTTTGTTGATTCAGTCAATCCTGTTATATAGATTAACTATGTCAATTCATTTACCTATTATCCCTGGATAGATTGCAAATAAAATAAACCACGAAAAAATGACTAAATGTTCTAAAACAATTGTACGAAAGTGGCAACCTTTTACTGCCATTCTAGCGAAAACGTAAACATTCGGAATTATTTTTCAGAAAAATGAAATCATTGAGATTTCTGTAACACCTACGGTTTTCTTTAAAGATTTATTTTCGAACCGTTACCAAAATATTTCAAGATTTCTGTGACAATACAACAATAAATATTTTAAAAGTTTCGCTGATGTATTTTAGCGCCATTGGGGACTTGTAATGTTCCCAACAAATATGTAAGCGGCCTACGGTTCTGCAAGGATTCTACCACTCGTCATGAATTTTTGTTTTCAGAACTAAAAAAAATAGTTCTTGTAAGCCATCTAGCGTAAATGGCCCAAAGAAATGGGCAGCACTGTTTGCTTACCAGTGAGAACAAATTTCGACGCTACAAATTTTTGTAGCGTTTTTTTATGTAAAGTTTTGCCCGTCGGTTTTTTAAATGCTGCGTACTGGCCTTAAACTAACAATGCTGCTGAAATAACTTTCTTTTTAAAAAAATTATAAATTCTTTTTTATGGGATCATATTTGGAATTATCCTGTTACCTATATCTTTTTGGGCAGTGTTTGATAAGCACTGCTTCTCAGCGCTTAATAATAATGACTATTTTCTAAAATGCAGCTACCAAAGAATGCTTTTATGGCAAACCAAAATAATATCTTGCTAAAGCAAGCTAGTCCCACCATTTAATATATTTTAGTCTATGTAACATATATCATTTCTATTGTTGTACTTGACAATTGAAATTTAGCCTTCATACGTCATTGCGGCTTTTAACATCTAATCACTAACAACTCTAGACAAATGGACTCCATGCCTAACAATTTCGTCCTACTCTTTGTGGGGATAGGTCAAATCCGCATATCCAATTTATTCCGCTGTTCGCATTCAAAACACAAACAACGACAGCGATAACAACAACAACACCAACACCAACAACATGACCCGGCACAACCAGGCACTGACTTGCTGACAGCTGAGTATATTCTTAATAATACATAACGAAAAGAGTACAAAAAACAAAAAAAAAACAAAGAAAGGACAACATCAACAGAAGGCAAAGAGAACAAAACAAGTGCAACACCGCAAACAGACAAAAATTTACAATTTCGCACGCCATAGCGCCTACAAAATGTCAAAGCAGACGACAACAGGCGCACCATACCAAACAAATTTCTAGAACCAGAACCAGACCCAGACTCAAAACCAGACCAAATCCAGCCAGGCATAGCCGGAGTCTGCCCAAACAGTCATTGCCAGCGAGCGCAAAGCGAAGCGAGCGCCTCCGTTGACGACAATCACAAAACAGACAAATCCTGCAGCAACAAGAACAGTAGCTGCGAGGAAGCACAGTGGGCGAAATTAGAATATTTTAGCTTAGATCACTGCCGCTGGTAAGAGTTCCTTCTTGGCTTTATAGCAAATAAAAATTTTAAAAACACATTTTTGTGCCATTACCTCCATTTAATTAAAGTATCCTTAACGTAAAAGTTAAAAAAAAAAACGAATTAAGGTATTAACGATTATGGTAGTTCATCTCAAAGTTCTTCACTCAAGACTATAGATCAGAGTCGACAAGAAACCTTTTCATATAATTCAATTTGGACTGGGGAAAACTCCTTGACCGAAGTTTAACAACTTTTCAGCCCCTGCCCCCTTTTAGTTATCACGTCGTCATTCGCATCCCAGCAATTGTAAAAAATACAAAAAACGTCGAAAAATATTGACTATTTGTGAAACCCAATCCACTTTTTCTGGAGCCAATAAAAATCAAACGTGAAATAGGCGTGATCAAGTGTGGCATTTTCAAAGCCCCCTCCCACACAATCATGCTATATATCGAAAATTATTGTTTTTAAGTTTTCAGTCATTTTTTCTGAAGTAAAGATTTTTATCAAAACAAATCTTATCTTTATGGACAAAATCAATCCTTTATTTATACATATATTATATAAATTTATACATAATATAAATTATTCAAAGAATAGCTTTTAAAAAAACTGACTTGGGAAATCTCGTCCCCGCTCTGCCTGAGAGCAGCAATAATATTTAATTTATATTTATTGCAATACTATAAGACAGGATATCCCTACTGAATCCGTCCTTTTAGTAAAATGAATTCTTTTTCTTCCCCTTCATGACCTAGTGCTTTTGACTTAGGAAGCTATGTTGCTTTTTCTTCAATCTCATCTAATCGTATGGGACGAAAAGCCAACGTTATTTGGAGTGGTGTGTCAATGAGAGTGGTCTTAAAATCGCTCTTCGAGGTGCTGAGCAAATGTATCCGCTAGTTCCTCTGTATTTGAAAAGTAAGTACCATCATGACACCGTAGAGGAACTGTTCGATAGGGTTGTCTCTATATGTTTTTGGTCGCATTCCATAGGTTATATCCAGTATCAAGTTTATAGTCCAGAGCCTCTGTTCTTCTGTCGAATGAGTTCTGTCTCAGTGTCTGAAGTGCCACTTTAAGTTCCCTGTCAGCTTTTTTCCAGACAGCCTTGTCTGCAGGGTGAAGGGTGGTGTGAAATTTCCTAAGGAGTCGTCGCTTCTTAGAGTGAAGTCGAACTAGCTCAAGAGTTATAATAGCTGGTTACCAACTTCGTCCTGTTTGACAACTATTGGTTTAGGATTGGCTGCAGCTGCGGCAGAGTGGATTTTTGCCGTAATTAGGTCAACCGCGTGTTCTACATCTCGACCAGAGCATATCTCCATCTCTAAGTGGACCTAGTTTTCCAATGTACTTCGGAAGACTTCAAAGTCGGTCTTCTAGCTGATGAGTCGTTGCACACCTTGAAGCAGCGTAGGTGTTGTGTGAAGGGTGATAATCAGCCCAAGGTGATCACTTGAAAGGTCCTAAGTGTCTGTAATAGTGAGGAGCTGATCCGTGTCGTTAAATAAAATGAAAAGTATCTCTAAATCTTTGAAACAACTCCTTAAAATATTTCAATTAGGCACCTGCGTTTCTCATTTTTGTCCACTGTTCTCCGCCGACTTTGACTTTGGCAACGCTATACACCAGCTTGTCCGTGTGTCTGTTACGTGCCACATGTGCGTCAGATGTGGCAATGATTTGCATCGAGGTGTGGCATAAAAAACGAAAACTGCGAGTGCCAACGGGCTGCCAAGCTCTGTGTTAGTGGGGGTCGGGCAGAGTTATGAGCTGCGTGTTTTTATGACACATATGCGAGTTTGTGCCCCCACCCCGCACGGTTCTGTCAACTAGACAACAAACAAACAATGAAACAAGAACAACAACACTGTGATAGCCATGGGCGCTGGGTGACGGGGTGAGCGGGGAAGCTGTTTCATCGTTCGTTGTTTGTTTATTGTTGTCACTGATAGGTCAAAAATATGTATAATTGAAAATTGCTAGCGAGCTTTTAATTAATGAAGGTGAAAACGAAGCGAAAAGATGAAAACTCCCTGAACTTGTTTTCGTCCAAACCAGCCTAATGGTGGGTTTTGGTGGAACAGATGTTCGGATAGAAGGATGTAAGGGATAGACGCCCGGTTGAGAGTCTGTTGACAGAACCACAATGGCCAAATATTTGCGTTGCCTTTATCAGCTGTGGAAGCAGCTAATGGGCTCCACCCCGGCTCTGGTCGGCCGGCAGACCGAATAGGTCGCTTTGGCAAAATCAACTCAGAGCATCTGGAAACTGTCAAAATGTGGGGGGGCTGTAAAGGCAAACTGAAGTGAATTTATATCTCAAATGAAATAACTCACAATATAAAAAATACTTTATATCTTTTTAAAGAAAATTAAAATTTAAAATAAATCTGAAAATCTTTTTTTTTTAAGGAAATATCATTAAAATCATGTAGAGAGATTTAGTACACTTAAAGCATATTATACTATTTTATATTTATTAGTTTTATCCTATTTTTTGGCTTAACCAAAGTGCATAATAAGATAAAATATGGTTTGTATTTATTTGTTTAATTATGATCTCCTTTTTGTTATATCAGCTTTAAAACATAAATTTCGGTAATGTTAATTAAAAGCAAATTTATTTACCGAAAATAATTGTTATATTTATTCTAATACATTATAAAATGAAAAACCTAAATAGTTGTGAAAATTAAAAAAATTTGCACAAACATAAATAAAACAATATTAAATGAGATTATGTTACCGGATTACGGAGCTAAATCCGCGTTGAAATTTTGTCAAAAAAAAGTTGACCAGATAAACCGCCTGGTGGTTAATCTATTGCTTTTTTTAAGCTGATTATCAAATAATATTACAAAATCGGAAAACTTTGCGTTTCCCGCTCCAGTTTTTGAAACATCTTTTACAATCATATGATAAGGAAACGAAGTATATATTTGTAGTAGTAATACAGCATGTTTCCTTAGAGTTTCACAACATTGAGTTAGTTCCTTTTTGTTAAGTTTGGTTTAATATTCCATCACGGATAACACCAAAGCAACTCTTGCAAATTGTTGGAATTTTTATCAAAATAATTATTTAGTTCGTCAAAATTTTTCAAAATGTTGTGTTCGATGAAGGCCATTTTTGGTTGAATGGCGAAGTAAATAAGCAGAATTGTCGCATTTGGAGAAGGTTAATCCCTAACATTTTGTTGAAAATAATTACTATTTGGTGGGCTTTATGGGCTGGCGATTCAATGGTCCATATATCTTCAAAAACGATGATAGTCACAATTTTACTTTATGACAAAATTAGTGTTCTATATTCCGCCTTGTACGCATTAGCTGTGGCAGCCACATGGCCGAATTCATATCTATTCTATATGTATATATAAAAAATAAACGTATGTTTTACGCGTTACGGGTGTGCTCATGAACGCGTCGATGAATTTCAAATCCAAATTTTGCGTGTGTTAGAGATTGTTAATACGAAGGTTCTAAGCCTATTGTGCTGTATTTGTATGTATTGGATCGTGAGATATACGCATTTTGGTGAATATCGTTAATATTGCATAGTAGAAAATTATTCAACACCATTAAGTGTAGACAGAAGCTTAGTCGAAAAGGGGCTGAAATGTAGTTTTTGTGAGGCATGAATTTATTGGAGATAAGAGCTCTTTTAAGACTACTTAAGTTCGTCCATACGGCTTTTTAGAGAGTCATAAAAGTCAACTAATTTAAAAATCTTATGATTGTCTAGATAAGCTAACTAGAGAATCTTACTATTTTTATACACTTTAAGAGTATTCAAAAATTTTGGGCAGGACAACATCTGCCGGTCTCACTAGTTACATATATATGTCATAAAATGTTCTATTCAATAAAGCCCGTTTCACTAATATTAAAAATGTATTTCTTTATTTTGTAACTTGTGTAACTCTAAAAAAACACACCTTTACATAAAACTATTGTTTAGATGTTTTTATGTTTGAAGCTTTCAAAGGGTAGTGGAAACTGCCCCCAGCGATTTTTAAAAAGTGATGATGCAATTCGATGCAGAATGTCAAGACCAAATTTTAGTTTTTAAACTTAACACGCTGCGGCTGAATTTAAAAAAACGTGCTTTTCATGAGTATTTAATTGCGACCAAACTACTGAATATTTTGGAGCCAATTTTTGATTTTAATCTTAGTTAGTACTAGGGATGTATAAAAAAAATATATTTTTTTTTTAACCAACACATTTTCTTAAAAAAGCGATGAAATTTTCTTATTTTTTTTAAGTATGTTTCTTTAATATGTCCATCGCCATTTTTTTTTTAACACGTGTTTTTATACGTTCTTTATATGGTGTGAATTTAAATCAAATCAAATTGTTAAAAAAAAATAAAACTAAAATATTTATTGTATTTTTTTTTTTGATTTGTGTTTTAAGGCCCAATAGGTTGAAAAATTTCTCTAAAATTTATAATAAATATTCTATGATATTCCTGAACCCTGTTTATGTTTAATCCTTGTAAGCTGATCATTTTAATTGTTGTTTCTTGATGGCGTTCTTAAGCGTTTTGTAGACCAAAAATTTTTAATATAACTGTAAGTAAAGCTAATATTATTGTGAAAAAATAAAAGACAAATTAAAAAAAAAACGATACAAATTAATATGAGAAAATATCAACAAAGAAATGTGAAATTGGAAGCTAACAAAAACGAAATAAAATTTCCCTTCATGCTCTTAATCGACTGAACTATTTTTCTGAAAAAAAATACCGAATTTCTTATTAAGAATATGAGGATAAAATTATTTTATTCAAAATATTAAGCGGTTACTGATGTTTTGATAAGATGAACCCATTAATCCAAAAACTTTTTTTAAATTTATCATTTATTTGGCTTACCCTTCCAAAGTAAATATATAAATTAATAAATAACGACAATAAAATTTTATTCAGTTTTTGCACCAGATAATTTAATACGTCTTTAATCATATCCAGAATTAATTTTATCCAAACATTTTTTAAGGATATTTTGGGTATATAGTTAGAGTATATAATGTTTGGCATATGTTTGGCATATATTATATTGTAGAAAAAATAGCGTTGTTCAATTTATATATATGGCTGTTCAAAAGAATAGTTCGGCAGACGCACAGTTCAATTTATTTTGTACTCCTGACCATAATTTGTCATTTTCTAAAGTCCCAAGCACCACCTTTCATGCGCTACAGACATTTCCGAAACCTTATAGAAGGTAAGGGCTTGAGGTGTAGGGTATAAAAATGTTCTGCAATATATTTAGCTATTTTCTGATATTGTTTACTTATCAAAGGCAGTTCTATACCCTCTTGAAAATATGCACAACTTTGTTATATATTAAAAAAAAATATTACATGTTTATTTCAATTCACTTTTAAAAACCTAAATGTTCTATGATTTTTAATTTATATGTAAATTTATTTTATTTTCAGTACATTTTTGTTAAGTAAGAATAGTAACTGGCCAGTTTTTAATAAATATGAAATGAGTAACTAAAAAATCGAAATTGTTATTTGGTGAAAATCATTTTTAAATTAAGTTGGCCAGTTATTTGTCCAGTAAGGTTGTGTCAAAGTATGTACTTTATAATCCCCGTTTACTTGGTGACAAAAATTTGTCTTTTATTAAAGTGCTTAAGTTCCTGGTGCTAAAAACTTATATCCAGTAAATTTATAAACTCATTCCAAGTAAATAAAGGCAGTGAGTGCCAATGTCCATAGAGCTGCTCCTTTCCTAGTAGTCGATCCTGGAACAATGATAAGATACAGAGTATGGGCCTTTCCTCTCTCTCTCTCTCTCTTCATTTATTGCTGATGGCAGTCACGGATTCTTGTATTTGGAATTACATTTACTTTCTCAGCTGCTATTATCCGTGTTTTGAGTATGTTGTCCAACTGGCTGTGACTGCCAGCTGGCAGTTATCAGCCAAATAGCACGCATTGATAATATCCCTTGGCATGGCTCAATGACCAACATTTCTAATCATTGCGCTAAGTCAGATCCCAAGTTGGCCACTTAGGATGGGGTTAGTCTATTTGTTGCTGTTGTCATGGCGGCGGGAGTCAAAATATGCCATTAAAATGCAGAGCGCAGCAGGCGGCAAAATACTTTCAGCTAATTCGCACAATGCCAACAATGTCTCAATTTCAGTTCCGGTTTTTATTAGAAAAAAACATAAACATGAGCATAAAAATTTAATGCCAAGCATAAAACCAAATTAGCCACAACAAGCAAAAATACAAAAAAATAAAATTCACACGCTACACACACACAAGCACACACACACACCCATAGACACACACACACTCACAGAGCTATATGGCAATAAAAGGCAATCTATAAAATACAACTACATAGCAGCAATTGATATCAATATGAAGAGCAAGCAAAACCAATAATAAGCTCATTCAAGTTCATGTAAAATGCTTTAGATAGATAATGACAGAGGGGCGGAGGGAAAGCGCAGGAGAGCGACAGATAGGTAAAGCGGTAAACTGCCAAATAAAGAGCGAAGGGAACAGGCAGCTAATTGGCGTGCGACGAAACAGAGCAGTGAATGACAAATAAATTACGCGAGAATCTTTAATGCTATGTTCACACTGGATCAGACAGTGACAATGCGACACATTCAAAAAGTGTTTAGACTTAAAGTAGCTTAGAGTGATGTGAAGAAGCAAATGAATACTTTTTGTAAAAACAAAAACTTTTATACAGTAAAAAATTTAAGCTTAAGATGATGGTGCATAAGAACTGAGTGCATTTAAAGCCTAAATAAAATGAGATTTTGTTTTTTATTGTAACGCCTGTTTTATACTATTTACTTCTAAAGTGTAGCATTTGCAAACAGAGCTACTAAAATTTGAGACGAATTGTGTTTTTTAAATGTAATACTGAAAGCAAAAATAAATGGAGAGCAAGAAAATAAGCTGCAAAAGTTAAGAAACACCAAACACTTTATTTTGGCTAACCGGTGCTATATGAAAAAGTCAACCGATTTTAAAATTGAATAGAGAGCTTTAAAAAACTAGCAAGTACCAAATTCGGATACGACATCGGCATAAACAAACGAATTATTCATCCAAAAACTTCGCGTTTTAAAAAAAAATTAGTTGTACTTTTTAAAAAACTTCCCGTCGTTTTCACATTTTGCTCAGATTTTTATAAACAATCACTAATTTTCTTGGTAATCTAACGAACTTTGCGAGGCATCAATAAAATTGTAAATTTTTTTAAAAATTTGTAAATTTACGTTCGAAATAAAAAACATTTTGCTGAAAATTACGAAAAATTTCATATGAATTGATAAATAACGACCAACCCATAAATTTTACAATCAATGAATCAACTATGATCGATGGGCAATTAACTACAGTTTGGTAAAAAAAAAAAATAAAATCATTTATTAAACAATGTGTTTGCTTTTAAGAAGACACACTCTTTTTATATCGAAAAGAGGTTTTTACGAAATTTCTGGAGTCCCATGGAAAAAAAATGTTTCGAATTCATTTTCGGTTTTAGTGTGCCATTTTTCTACGAAAACGAGAAAAACATGTTGGGGATTCATTTTGCTGTAAAATAGCAAAGACTTTTGAAAATTCGCCTAAAAATAAAAATATAAATATTTTCAATCCATTCTAGTGACAAATTGTGATTATGACTTATTCCAATTATTATATTAATATCAAAATACATGTAAATATACCTAAAGCTATTTATTCTTGATGCGTTTCATATGACAATTCCCGCAGAAAGTTACAATCTGACAACAGCTAAAAATTAACCAGAAATATGTTGTAACCTGCATGTAATTAAAAAAAAATATGTTTATATTTAAAATTTATTACATTAATTTTACCGAAAAAGTATGGTTATAGTAAGCTAAAAAACTTAAAGTTCACATTTTGATCAGTTTTGTCTAGGGCTAAGCATATTCTATTTATCATTCATTATATGTTAATATAATCATTGTATTTTCGACCAGTAAGCCGTAAATGAAAATATTTTATATTTTATATATAATATTTTTTCTTAGTTAGTTACGTAAAGAAAAGTTTATTACTAAAACTAGATTATTTCATACAAAAAAAATGTTTAGCCCAAACTGCAAAAGTTTGTGACTTTTTTATCCAAGTTGAACCCACTTTTGTTTTTAGTAACGTAACGCCAAGTTCATTTAAATATAATGGCACTTAATTGCCACGATAATATAGTAATAAACCTTTAAAGATAAATGTAACGTCACGCCAAAATAAACAATGCGATGGCTGTTCACACTTATCTGTGCTGGCCAGTAGTTCGATTTGTTGTCATTCCGCGAAGCAGTGTAAACCCGCCATTTCTTTGAGATTGAGAAACACGAATTGTCAATAGGCCGCTGGAATAGCGTATAAGTAGGCAGAGCTTGATGAGAGAGAAGAGCAAGAGCGGAGCGTGCATTGCACTAATGAAATCAGACAGCATTAACTGCGACGTCGACGCCGCAGCTGACGACGGAGCGTAACAACGACAAACAACAGGTGAGAGCAGTTGAGTGAATTAGATGGGTAATTGTTGTATTGAGTGTGAGTTATGACTGTGTGTCAGTGTGCCTCGGGGGGGAGGGGATGCGGAATGGGACATGCGGCATGCGGCATGTGGCATGCAGCGAGGTGGTGAGTAAGCGCGTGTGTTATGTACCGTAAACGTTTGATGTGACGGAACTTAACAAAATGTAATTTGTGCGGCTGCCAACATCCAAGCCAACGTGATGTAACTCGAAGGTTCGACGGGTGGCAGGGGCAGGGACAGGGGCACGACACTCGATTGAGAGGCAATGTCATAGTCAGGCAATTGAATTTAGGGCCTCTTCTGTGCACTGCTTATGTCTGTCTGTATATATGCATGTACTATGCGTGCGTGTGTGTGTGTGCGTGTTTCTGGGTGAGTTTGTAGGCGAACTATGTCAAGAGCAGCTTTAGACAAATTGCGTGAAAATAGCTTTCATTTATTGGAGCCATACGCTTAAATTGCCGAACATGCCAAAAGGAAACTGACCTAGAAAAAAAAAGAAGAACTTTGGTAAATTGTTTGAAAATTGTTAGGATGCTGTAATAAAATTGTTGGCAAATTTAATGCAGCTTATTGAGTTAAGCCCTGTATTAAAGTTGTCACTAATGCAATTCGTGAGAACTGAAAATTTACTTTTACCTAGCCATTTATAAATTAAATGAAGCTCTGCAAATTTCGGCCAAAATAAAATATGCTTTAAACCTTTCTATGACAAAGGGAAGCTTACAGGGTCACCACAAAAAGTTACAGTTATCCTCATGATTGGATGAGAGCTTTAAAAGGTATTGTATTAAATTAGAAGTCCACTTAGATATTTATTCTTTCTGACAAAGATATTAAGATATTATAATTTCGTACAACTGAATGTAAGCGGTGAAACACTGGCACCCCATAAAGTACACTCTTGATTAGGATTAACAGTTCGAGTCCTGTCCGTCTATCCATTTAACCAATAGAGTCTCAGTAACTATTAGAGCTATAGAGCCCAAAATAAGCGCATTATCTGTACGCTGATCAAGTTTGTTGATTCATAAAGATATTTTGCTACTACCAAGTAGGAAAATTTTACACCCACTTTTTGCATCAACACAGTCACAACTACAAAGATTAATAAGAATAGTAGAAAATATAACAACGGACATAAAGATGGAATTCGGGATGGATAAATGTAAAACACAACACCTAGAACATGGCAAATGGATAAACAGAGAAACAATAGAAACACTAAATAATGAAACATTACAATGTATGGAAGAAAACGAACTTTACAAATACCTGGGTTTCCAACAAAGCACAAAAATAGACCATACCGAAATTAAAAACGGCCTAAAAACAATATACATAGCACGATTAACAAAATTATTAAAAACATACCTAAACTCCAAAAACCTTTTCAAAGCAATAAATACATATGCAATACCACTACTAACCTACTCATTTGGAGTAATAAAATGGTCTAACACCGATTTAGAGAACCTGAAAATAGTTACCAGAACAAAGCTGACAAAATTTCAAAAACACCACCCACATGCCTGTAAAGAAAGATTAACAATCCCAAGAACAGAAGGAGGAAGGGGACTAATAGACATACAACAACTACATAATAACCAAATAAGAAATCTGAGGACATATTTTTATAACCAAACCTCAACGCTGCATCAAGCGATCATACAAGCAGATAAAGATTACACACCACTAAAGCTTCACAACCATAATATTACCATACCCACACAAACGACAGAGGAAACAAACAACAACTGGAAACGAAAACAACTACATGGACAACACCCACATATAGTAGACAACATCAACGTAGACAAACGAAATACATACACATGGCTTACAAAAGGAGAGTTACAAGCAGAAACAGAAGGATTTATAATTGGCATACAAGATCAAATAATAGCTACAAGAAATTACAGAAAATACATAATTAAAGACCACACAGTAACCGACGACAAATGTCGGAGGTGCCACATCCACACAGAAACAATAAACCATATAATATCAGGATGCCCTATACTAGCAGGAACACAATACACACAACGACACAATAGTGTCGCGAAAATAATACACCAAGAAATAATAAATAAACTTAATATAGTAAACAACAAAACACCATATTATCTATATACCCCGGACACAATACTGGAAAACGAAGACTTCAAGATATATTGGGACAGAACCATACTCACAAATAGAACTATAACATGCAATAGACCAGATATAACATTAATAAATAAAAAAGAACAAATAACGCATTTAATAGAAATAAGTGTCCCAAGTGACCACAATATACACGAAAAATACCAAGAAAAAATAGAAAAATATCAGGAACTTACACAAGAAATAAAAAATATTTGGAACCAAAAGAAAGTAATAATAATACCATTCATAGTAACTGCAACAGGAATAGTACACAAAACATTTGCACAAAATCTAAAAACACTCCATATATCGGAAAAAACAATAGCCAAAATACAAAAAGCGGTAATTCTAAAAACATGCAATATTGTTAGAGCGTTTTTAAATAGCCAATAAAATAAATAAATAGCAACTGAGCCTAATCCCTTGGTAACCACCCGGGATAGGTGAATTCCAGCCTTAACCAGCTGTGAATGTAAAATTCAGATAATAATTTGTACACATTAATATTACTTGGACACCAAGAATACTTGATATGCCACAAAATCGAATAAAAACTATTTAAGCTTAAGGTAGAAATATGTTTTTGTAGGCACTCACGTGAACATAGATTGCAATATAAAAGTTAATTTTACTTTTGGAGAGATACAATTCCCAATTACTTCTAAATAGCAACTTACAACTCGATACTTTTTGCAAAAACAACTGCGGAAGTTATATCCAAAAATAACAAAATTATTACTCTTTTACCTAGAAAACTATTTAAATTGTTAGAACTTAAGTGTTCCGGAGGTCTCAAAATTCATTTAAATTGAACCTACAGAAGTTGGACCGCATCCGTAATAGGAAGAAGCCACTTACCGCTGTTCTTATACCTGCAAAGAAATCATTGCCAACAAAAAAAGTCAGATCTCAGTTTTTAAACAGAGCTTATGCAATTTAACAAATCGAATCTTTCACTTTTCAGCTAGTTGCGCATTAATTTCCTCAGATATTTTTGATCGAATTTTTTGTTTGTTTGAGCATCGGGTGTCAATTTGATTAAAAAATTTAATTTTTTCAAAGACCTATATTAAATACGATATTTTTCCTAACTATGTTTAGAAATATGACTTACAGCAATCATCAATTGACCGTTAAGAAAATTTTGACATTGTTGGTCTCTATATGGCCCAAAATACATATGATATTTTTATATTTATATTTTTTACCTAAGCACTTTTTATACCCTGTACTAAAAAGTACAAAGGGTATACTAGATCCGTGCAATGTATGTAACGGACAGCAGGCGCCGCGTCAGACCATATCATAACCTTGGGAAACGATTGACCCATATACTGTTAATTAGTCTGTCTGAATTGACGATTCGAGTCTTGCAGTCTCAGATCGAGCTAAAAATTTCCGGAACTTTACTAGCTGTTGCGCATAAATCATCAGAAGTTAAAATTAAATCATATCAATATCTTTACCCATTGGAAAGTTCTTAGTAGAAATATGCAGAAAAAATTTGTTCGAGAGGAAAAGTACAAGTTATTCCACTGTCGGGCACCGCCTCGACTGTACCACATTTTTTATATTTATATTTTTATAGATCAAGATGAGATCTTGATCACCTAGATCTTAGAGATGGTAAAAGCTAGAGTAACCAAACTTTCACATTAGATCCCATATTATTCCATAGGAGACAATTTTATTTTATTTTTTTGATATCGGGGTTACATTATATAGTTCCCATAGGAGTATTTCAGACGACCTCGAAAAAGAATTATAGCTTTAGATGAATAATTCGTTTGTTTTTGAAGATATCGTAACCAAATTTGGCATTCGAAAGTTTTTTATTGTTCCCAAGCACTGTGTCAAATTTGATCGAAATCGGTTGACTATATCATATAGCACCCATAGGATCGATCGGTCAAAAAGAAATGTTTGTTTAAAAATCTTCTGTTTTTGATTTTTTATAAAGGAACCGGGTTTTATTGCAAGCTAGTGGTACAGGGTATCCCAACAGTCGTCTGCGCCCGACTTTACGCACGCCATTTTTATAGATCAAGATGAAGGAACCTCTTTTTCGGAAACATTTATAAACACAAATAAAAAAAAACGTTCAGTGGAAAAAAGTTATATACTTTAATTTTAAACTAAAGACCACAAAAAAGTTAGAGGCACCTCGGTTTATTTTAGTATTTTAAATTTTGCAAATTTCATACAAAAATTGAGAATTAAAATGGCGTACGTAAAGTCGGGCGCGGACGACTTTGGGATACCCTGTACCACTAGCTTGCAATAAAGTCCGGTTCCTCCACAAAAAACCCAAAAACAGAAGAATTTTTAAGCAAACATTTTTTTTTTGACCGATCGTTCCTATGGGCGCTATATGATATAGTCAACCGACTTCAATCAAATTTGACACAGTTTTTAAATACCTTAAAAAAGATCTGAATGCCGAATTTAGTTCAAATATCTTTACAAACAATCGAAACACATCGAATTTTGTATAAAAAACGTGTTTTTGGACCGATTGGTCCTATGGGAGCTATATGATCTAGTCAACCGATTTAAATTAAATTTAGTACAGTGCTTAGGAACTATAAAAAACTTAAGAATGTCAAATTTGGTCTCAATATCTTAACAAACAAACGAAACACAACAAATTTTGTTAAAAAATCGATTTTTTGTAAGATCGGACCTATGGGAGCTATATGAATAGTCAACCGATTTTGTTCAAATTTGGCACATTGCTTAAGTACTCTAAAAATTACTTCTAAATTTCCAAACGCCAAATCTGGTTACGATATCTTTATTAAAAAACAAAATATAGCTAACTTTTCTTTAAAAAAGTTATTTTGGCCGATCGGTCCTATGGGAGCTATATGATATAGTCAACCGATTTTGATGAAATTTGGCTCAGTGATTGGGAACTATAAAAAACTTTCGAATACTAAATTTGGTTACGATATCTTTAAAAAAAAAACGAATTATTCATCTAAAAATTTTTTTTTGTCGAGGTCGTCTCAAACACCCCTATGGGAGCTATATAATTTAACCCCGATAACAAAAAAATAAAATAAACTTGTCTCCTATGGATTAATATGGGATGTAATGTGAAAGTTTGGTAACTCTAGCTCTTACCATCTCTGAGATCTAGGCGTTCACACGGACGGACGGACAGACGGACATGGGTATATCGACTTCTCTATTCACCCTGATCATATTCTAGGTAACTTTAGGTTGTCTCCGACGTCTCCTTCTATATGTTACATACATTTTCGGCTTGCACAAACTTAATATACCCTTTGTACCATACGGTACAGGGTATAAAAAATATTAAAAATACAATCAAGGTGATAGTCCAGAGAAGGGTGGCCTGTATCCTTGCTCCTCAGCAAAATTATGCATATTATTATAATACAAACTAGCCAACAAAGGGTGTCCAAGTTTAAATACTAAGCAATGATCAATGTAAATTAAAAAATTGTAGTTTTTGGAATTATTTTCAAATACTATGTTTAGTTACCGGCTAAGCCGGCTGGAGGCATTTCAATCACTCAAGTTTGCAGTTTAAAAGCTTTTATTTTAGCGTTAAGTTTTTCGTTTAAAATCTTTGTAAGAACCGCATTTCTAGTTTTTCAAGTGCATTTTCTTCAGTGCAAGATATAAATCTAATTTTATATATATAAAACTAATTTTGTATCTTGACCACTTTGATATTTGTTTTTCATTTATCACAAAAAATTGCCGCTTCAGAGCAGCCCGACTGACTGATTGTCAGTACTACCTACATATTACATATATTACACGGGTCAGCAGACTTCAGTTGAGCTTGAAAACGAAAATAAAATAACAAAAAATAAAATAATTTAACTGCAATCGGGTAGAACTCAACTGTTTTCTCGTCAGTTTTATTCATTGCACACGTGTTCACAAATATTTGCGGTACGTGGCCACACACCTTTGCTTGCATTTTCCAGCCTCGTCCCGCAGGACGAGGACCCTCCGCACTCCAGTCCAGTCAGAGCTTACCCATCGAGTGGCCAGCATTTGGTTGGAAAATTATTTTCTGACATGCATTCGTGGTATTATATGCTATGTTTTTAATATCCAAGCAAATTCTGTTGTGTATTTAGCCAACCTTAAAAAAATGAAAAACGCACGGGGTAGAATTTTTTTTGTTTTTGGCGAGTAGAAAATTTGTCTGGTGAACATATTTTCTATAGCATGTTTGGTTGGGTTTTAACGCGGTTTGATATTCAATAAACACCTCAACGAGTTCAACGTTAAAAATGATATGCTGGTCATTTGGGAAACAGTTTGGTTGATAATTTTCGATATTAGTTCGAGGCCAAATCAATTTGTTGGCAATTTTTGTCTGGCTGCATTATAGGCATTTGGTTTTGCCTTTCGTCTAATTTAAATGCGTTCTACGGACTTTGACTACTGTTGTGTAAAGAATCCTCGAATAGCTAGTATCGAACTTTGACCCAAAGTTTATGCCCAACAGCAATATACAAAAGCAATTTAGCCATCTCCATCTCGATGAACTAAAGAGCACGAGCTTTTGTAACAAGTGTAGATTGAGATGTTTGCAAAGAACCTACAGTAACCAAAATTAGTATGTAGAATTATAATGTCTGTAATAAAAAAATTTGTACTTATCCACAACTGGACTTTCCTCATCCAATCATCATCACAATCAATCTGAAAGAAAAGTTTTGTGCTTTAAACGCTTTGGCAAAACAAAAATATTGTTACATTTGGGAAGACTGTAAAACTTACTTTTGTATGTGGACTTTAAGCCAGCAGTACTAAACATAAACGTAAATGCATCGAAACGCTCAAATTGTGCTCAGTAATGAAAAAAAGTAGTAGAACTATCTTACCAAATCCTATTTGGAAAGTGTCTGCTTCACTATTTTGCTAATAGGACAATAGGCACACACACCGCGCCTATTTTCACAAATAATAAAGGGTGTTTTTTTAGGGTTACACAAGTTAATATCAATGAAACGTAAAGAAAATTGTACAGAAAATTTTAAAACATTTTAAATAAGTTTGACGAAAGCAACAATTATTTTAATACTTTCAACAATTTACAAGCGTCACTCTGGCGTAAGTCTATCCATAATGAAATAATAAACGAAACTCAACAAAAAGCAGCTATCAGCTGTTTAATGGGTCGTGAGATAAAGCAGTGTTGCCAACTTAAAGTTGTGAACCCCTAAAAAAAACACGCTGTATATCTGCTGTGTAAATGAGCTATACTATTGGCCCTAGGTACTCAAAGCATTGATATAATTTCAGAGCACTCATCGTCATATTTTTCATAAAAGTATCTGTCAGTTAAATAGCTTTTAAGAATTTTAAATATGTTTAATGGAAGAATATTTTTAGATTATATAGAAGTCCTTTATGCCATAATTTGTCAAATGCCTTCGCAGCAACGCAAATTTTATTTGTATCGAAGTCTATTGTAATTTTGTTGACTACTCTCTATAGTTGAATGCTATTTTCGAAATCCGAGATGGTGAGAGGGAATAGTGTCCTTTTTTTTTCAAAATAGGCTCATGTGCTACTTTCCATGCTATTGGAAAGTACTGAAGCCATTAAAGGGATCTCGAAGGTAGTTGATTATAACGTCTGGTAGCTTCTTTAGTATTTTACTTTACTGTACTTCATATTTTTACTGCGCAGTTAGGGGTGTCATTTAAATTTGGAAGGTCATTGAGTTGATTGTCCTTGTCATTTGTAAATATTATTTGGAAGTTTCAGCTAAAGTTTTAGCTTTCAACCTGGTTTGTTCTTGCCCAAGTGTTGAACTATTCTATTAAGGTTTTTAGTCGCTTTCCATAAGGATTTAACATAGTTGGTTGGAGACCTATAGAACCACACATAAGGCGGATCCTCTGGTATTTCCTTGAAAATTTTACAGTTCCTTAGAAAGTTAAATATAGCCTCATATTCTCAAATTCTGGGCAGATGTCAAGCAGTTGGACTGTAGTTAGGACCTGTCCGCAACGTTGGCACTTTGAGCGTAGATTGGCAGAGAGTAGGTGGGAATGGATTAACTGGTATTGCTCGATACGTAGCCGCGATGGAAAGTGTATTTTCTCCCGTATAGTATTGAAGGCCTTGTATTTATTTTGGAAGTAGTTCCACTCTATCGCTATGAGATTATATGGTCTTTAAATGATCGTTCTATCACGTTGAGTATATCGTGAAAATTGGAACGCAAAAGGCTAAAAATATTCGTTTTGAAACCTGAAGCACATTTGTGTTTTGTTCGAAATTTTTAAGGTTTCAACAAACCTTAAATGCGTTATGGCACTAACTGTGGAAAGAGCTACTCTATCTACTGAGATGACAATAACTGATTGTTATGGTTCGTTACTAAATTCAGATTCAATAGAACGCTAAATTCAACTTCACAGAATCGTATCATTTTAGGGAATAGCGAAAAAAAAACGGAAATATATTCCGCAATTATAGGAAAAATAAGTTAACCATCAAACAAATTTTGATGTATGCCAAAAACTCGTTACAATGGTCTACAAGGGGTTTCAAAAAAGGGTGTCACATAGGAACTGCTTTAGAAGAAAGCCAAACAAAGAATTTTCATTTGTCAGCTGCTACACAACATCTTTGAAACTCTTAGAGAAATCCAGCCTAAAGTCATACACAATTAAGTTTTCGTATCAAGTCTTAACAGCTATGCCGAAAAATGTAAGTGATATTATACCTATAGAAATATCTCTATTTTATTTAAACCCATTATTCACACATACTATATATAACTCATTGTATTGAAGTGTGAAATTTAAAAGCTCTTAATAAAAGACCCTGTTTTCCTGAAATAACACAGCTTTGCGTATTTTGCATATTTTTGTTGCCTACATATAGGCAGTCTATTTTGAGCCAGCCCTTTTCTGCGCATTTTCATAACTTTACCATCTACTACATAGTCCTGGGCTGTTCATTGAAATATCAACTATCTATTTTTGGACTGTTCATTTGTCGTAGGCTTCGAAATGCTTATTAATGCGCTTAGAGTGAGTGCTACTCGTATAATTGCCAATATGGGTATGTTTTTTTTTTTTGTTGCTGCGTGCTTTTGTGGGTTTGCCTGGTCTTAAGCTATCAATTTATTGTTGCATACTTTTAAGCTCTCTATGGCTTTGTATCGAGCTTTGGCCGGAATTTGCTGTGCATCGTTATTGCTGCATACTTTTAGGCTGTCCATTTATTATTGATATCGTCAGCAATCGCTACACCTTAAGCGTTCACTTTATGCCTTTATATGGCCCTAAGTGTTATCTCAATTGCAGTGCACATATACATTGCAGCAACCAAAGAAAAAAAAGAGCATTGCATACTTTTGGGCATCGTTTTAGCTTTTGGCCTTGGCATAAGCAGCTTGTAAGCTTACTTACGTAGCTTCCCAGCTGGAGATCTCTGCACTAGTTGCAGCTGCAACCACTGCGGCAAGGACTAGTTGTCGATGAGTTAAAAAAGCATATACGATGCATAGAAGAATGTCCTTCCTTAATTTTTTTTAGCTCCGATTTGTGAAAGATGCATCAGTAAAAATCGTAAATAGCAAGAACAAGATAAGTTTTGAAAAGTTCTGAAAATAAGTAAGAATTTTTATAAATTGATTTTTTTTATTTATGCTCTAATACTTACTGGATTCTACATCAATTATGTATCTAAAGAACCTTAAGTTTGAAAAGTCCTAACCAGATTTGGCGTTTGGAAATTTTTTAGACCATTTAAGCAATGTGCCAAATTTAAACAAAATAGGTTGACTATATCATATAGCTCCCATAGGTCCGATCTTCCAAAAAATCGATTTTTTAACAAAATTTGCTGTGTTTCGTTTGTTTGTTAAGATATTGGGACCAAATTTGACATTCGTGAGTGTTTTATAGTTCCTAAGCACTGTACCAAATTTAATCCAAATCGTTTGACTAGATCATATAGCTCCCATAGGACCAATCGGTCCAAAAACACGTTTTTTATACAAAATTCGATGTGTTTTGTTTGTTTGTAAAGATATTTGAAATAAATTTGGCATTCATATCTGTTTTAAGGTATTTAAGCACTGTGTCAAATTTTATTGAAATCGGCTGACTATATCATATAGCTCCCATAGGAACGATCGGTCAAAAAAAAAATGTTTGCTTAAAAATTCTTCTGTATTTGGTTTTTTGTGAAGAAATCGGACTTTATTACAAGCTAGTGGTACAGGGTATCCTAAAGTCGTCCGCGCCCGACTTTACGTCCGCCATTTTTATTTAAGAAAGGTGTAATCCTTATAAAAATAAATAACTTCTTTCAATAAACGTTAAAAAACTTAAAATTATTGAACTGGATTTATGCTCCTTTTTGAAATTTCTGAATGGAAACTCGACTGTACTTTTTGCATGGAAAAAGCGATGTACATAACAGGGAGAGCGAGTATACAAGTACATGGAGATGAACACTTTACTGCACACCCCACCGGAATCCCGTATATTTTGGCTAACAATTGTACTCTGTATATTTTTTATTTAAACTCGATGTAAACATAAAAAGCTAAATGTTGCATTTATAGATTTCTGTTTTAAAAATAGCAACAGTTCTTAATTTTTAAAAAAAAAGCTAATTCAATATTATGTTGTATATAAACGACGAAGCAAGAAAAAAATTCCTACCTACCAATCTTCTTTTCCTTGAATAGAGTTCCTTGTAAGTCCTTTGTCACTAAACTATTTTAGTGTTGGTAAATAACTAGTTCGAAACTAGTGTGTATTGCCTGCTGGGTTTTACTGCTGCTGCGCTTCACTTCCTTGGGTTTTACTGAATACACATAGATACTCACACGCACACACGAACACACACACATACTCATGGACAACGATGCAGACACAACACACAAATTCAATTGTATAATGCCAAGTTGCTGCTGAAGCGCAGAAAAGCAGACAAAACTTAGCCGCTGTAACTTTTCGACTATTTGCACTGCATCCCACTGACATGCAAAGCAGCAGAAAAATTGTCTGCCAAAGTTGCCAGTCAGACACAGATACTCACACTCGCACACACTCACATATGCACTCATACAATCGCACATATGCGTATACATATACGTTTGCTTACATACTGGCATAAAGTAGCCAAAGTTGTGTGTAGTTAGGTGCGAGTTTTTTGTATCTTTAAGATTTTAAACAGTAAAAACGCAAACTTGTCGAAAATATATACGAAAATTGTTTAACAACTTGAATGCAACGCTGGCATTACCGTTACCTTTGCTGTTAACTTTACCGTTACCTTTACCGTTACCCTTGCCTGCACCTATAACGTTATTTTATCCGTTACCCTTCCACCAAACTACAATATTACCGTTGCTAGCAAACTTTTTCACCTGCTTGCCAAAAGTTTACACAAGCAATAAGTTTTCGCTCAGCCATGGCAGTTCGTTTCCTCTTACAGTTGGAATTCCACTGACGTTCAGCTTTTAATTAAATAATTTTTATCCTACAATGGAAAAGCGAAATTTTCAAGCTTAGGCAAAAATCATATTTGATTTGGCTTAGCTCAAGCGAAATATATAACAAGCAAGTATTACAACAATTTACTAGATACCAACGAAGCTCCAATGCACTTTAGTTAGCCAGGTTAATAGGCTAATTTGGTATAGATTGGTAAAGATTGATATGGCTTAGAGATTGAGCCACTACTACCGAACTCAGAAATTTGGAAATCGAGTTATTTATTATTTTGAGCGATTGTGATTTATATGTATAATTCGTAGAATTCGTATATATATTCATCGAATTAAAAAAAAAAAAAAATTTAATTGGAAAGTTCTTCAAGGAAATATGCAGGAAAAAATGTTTTCCAGATAAAAGGTATACGGTATTCCACTGTTGACACCGCCTCAACTGTTTCTATGATAGATTTTAGGTAAGCCTACGTTTTCAATAATTTAACCTTCTTCATGTAGCTAAAGAATAAATTCCACTCAAAATATTAGCTACTTTCAAAAAAAAAAATTTTTTACTTCGTAATTTTATGTGTCGTTTAAGCACCATATTATGTTTTTCTTATTAGACCGATTATAAAACTTGAGCAATATTATATAGCTTTAGATTTGAGAAATAATGGATATATGAACTCTCTCTACCGCTCTAAATAAAAATCGACATCTTTCGATCCATTCTTTCCACTCTTTTCGTGTAAAATGATGAAACATTAAAGCATACCGCTGGAGCATAGGTTATAGTAGGTTAATATTTCTAAGCCCCACAGTGTAGGTGAGATCTTAGGAAACATTTTGCATAGTTCCAAAACATGAAGAAAATTTTTGCGTAGTATATTTTGTGTACATTTTTTCCATCAAAACATGTTTATAGGCAGGCTAGCTCTTGAGCTTGTTCGACTTCTATCTAGTAAGCGACGACTTCGTAGGAAATTATAGAGCACCCTTCACCCCACAGGCAAGGCTGTCTGGAAAAAGGCTGAAAGGGAGCTCAAAGTGGCACTTCAGACACTCAGACTGAACTCGTTCGACAGAAAAATAGAGGCTCTGGATTATAAACTTGATACTGGATATAACCTATAGAAAGCGACCAAAAACATAAAGAGACAACCCTATCGAACTGTTCCTCTAAGGCGTCATGATGGTACTTACTACTCAAATACAGAGGAACAATTTGCTCAGCACCTCGAAGAGCGATTTACGCCTTTTAAACTGGCCACGGATGAAGAAGTAAGGCAAACTCTCAGCATTATTGACACACCACTCCAAATGACGTTGTCTGTTCGACCCATCCGATTAGATGAGATTGAGGAAACTATAAGAAAGCTTCCTAAGTCAAAGGCCCCAGGTCATGACAGAATATATCATGTTACCTTGTGAGCCTTGCCAAGGAAAGCTCTCCTTTTCATTACGTTGATTTTCAACGAAATGATAAGAACGCTGCCAGGAGCATAGCGAGTGCGTTGAATGTGGGAGGCTGATGAGCCTCAAAATGCCGACTCGATTCAACAAGCATGAATATTAATTGAGTAAAAGTGATTAGTTAAGAATATTAATTGGCGACTGCTGGATGTTTGGGGGTGTCATACCCCCCTGAACGCAGCACTTCCCTGTCCAATGGAAAATCGCTCTAATTGATATGGTTAGGAAACCAGGAAAAGAAGAGTTGGACCCCAAATCATACCGTTCAATCAGCTTCTTTCTCACGCTTGCCAAAGTTTGGGAGACATTGATGACTAAGAGGATCAATAAATACAACCATTTTTTACCTGACCATCAATTGAGATTTAGGGAATGACACGGCACCGTCGAGCAGGTAAGTAGAGTGGCTAATCATATTCTAAATGCGTTCGACGACAAAGAATACTGCTTTGGGGTATTTTTCGACGTCAAACAGGCGTTTAACAGAGTTTAGCTGAAATTATGATCTTGCTTTCTGCTCCGTACCTTAGCATGTTGCGGTAGCACCTCGAGGACAGAAGATTCCAAGTCAAAATCAAAAGCTCGCTCCACTGCCAGGCTGATGAGAGCTGCGGTACCAGTTCGACAGAGTTTGGCCCTGGTCTTCTAGCTAAAATTATGACCTTGCTTCCTGCTCCGTACTTTGGCATATTGCTATCACACCTCGATGACAGAAGATTCCAAGTCAAAATCAAAAGCACGCTTTTCACTGCCATGCTAATGAGAGCTGGATTACCTCAAGAAACGTTCTTGCACCGCTTCTTCACTGCCTACATCCATAGTCCAATGAAGTTAATGCACGCTTTTGGGAACGACAAAATGCTAATCAGAGATACCTTAATTTTCTTCTGAAGCAGTTAAATTTGATGAACCAGAAAGCACTGAATGAAAGTTATGCATCTGCTGAGTCAGAAAGGGCCATCCAGTCTAAAGAAGAGAAGATGCTATTGCTCCATGTGAGTGACATATAGTGCATATGATATGATCTTAGATTGAGATTCAGTTAGTTAGTTGCGAGTTAAGAAACTTTAACAGAAGAGTCTGTAGGATTGATATATTATTTTTCTATTATAATTGGAGTCGATTAATATAAGAAACATACAATACAATCCATAAAATTAAAATTGCTGAAATGGAGGAAGAGGTAAATAAATCAACAATAATAAATCGACAGGGTTTGAAACATTTTATGGAAAAACAATTAAAAACCTTCACCATTTACCTGTTAAGATATAAATCTACAACACTATACTACGTCTGGGATACTACCCAACTCAATGGAATGTGCTGGTAATTTTCTCAAAGTTATTTGAAAAACTTCTTATTTAAAAAAGAGTGAAAAAGGAACTGTCGTATGGATCGGAAATTCCCCAAAATTATATTGGTAAATACCTTGTAGTACACCTGGAGAAAAGTCTCACATGGAAAACGCATATAAAAGTTAAACACGCGCAGCTGAAAATTAAAATAGGAAAATGCCCTGGTTATTGGAGCAAGATTTTTAAAAATTTCCAACTTTAATATGCATTTCTAGAGGGGGATTCCTCCCGGGCACGGAGTTTTCCCGGGAGCCCAGCTGTCGTACTTACAGAACACAATGATTCAAGTTAAAAATGTAATAGAGGGCCGGTACATCTTAAGCGACAGGATATCTAAAACTATTAAAAATCCCTTCTGAGAAGCAATAAAATTTTTCAAAAAATAAAGATGCCTCTCCATAAGTAAATCTAACGAAAGAGCTGCCAATTATTTCGGCTTGGAAAATATTTAACTGCTTTTCGTATTGATTTTTGTGCTTTGTAATCAAGTGGCCCGAGGACAAGCAGGAAATTGACGATCTCCTGCAATTGTTGTGTCTTATCCAATACCTGCAGCTGCAGCAAACTGAAGTGCACAGGATGTGAAAGGAGCATTGGGCTTAGCCAAGTCTGTTGCAGTACTGTCTTCTTTTGGTCTGCATACAGGCACACACTCACACACAGATAAACAAAACCTGTTCGACTGCATGTGTGTATGTGTGTGTGTGAGTGTGTCAATAGCGGCAAGGACAACATTTATAGCAATTTCTCTTGACTTCTGGTTTGTTTGCGTTTGGTCAATAAATGAGCGTTATATTAGTACTTTGATTCCCTTGACAAGAGAGCGTGAGGTCGCAACAACAATAAAAACAAGCTTCCCAGCAGTATGCAATGATTTTGTCAACTTTGCGACAAGTTAAGTCAACGAACAACTTTGTGCAACAAAAACACAACTGAGCTGCCCTGAAGTATGCTACAATTTGTCAAGTTAATGTTACAATAGAAAATACGTCAAGCATTATTTATTTATTTATTTCTATTTCAATTTCAATTTCATTTCGTTTCATTTTTGTGCTGTAAAGTAAACTTGGTCACCTTTTTGAACTTACTGGCAGCCTGAAAGTATGCAGCACTTTGACATGGCATGTGCAACGTGCCGCCAAAGCTAATTCAAAGTCAGTACACAGCGTGCAACAACTGTAACTGTAATGCAACGCCTTTTGTATTATGACAACAACTGCACCTGAAAGTATGCAGTGATTTTTTTTTTTTTTGCAGCTTAGCTTCGCAGCTAGCTCTCTAAAAGCCGTAAACAAAAAGCTTGCAACAGCAACATGCCGCACAATAGAAGTGGCAATAGTTGGCGACGACAACAAATGCAACAACAACAACATTGTTACGTGGCATACCATGTGTTCATTGTCCAAGAGCTGCTCATGCATAGGGCACGCGTGTGTATTAGTAAGTGTATCTCTGGGTGTCTATGTATCTGTATTACTGAGTGTGTGCGTGTGCGTGTGAGTGTGAGTGCAGTTGGCATATCAACTGGTCGGACATGGTGTAAACACGCTTAATGTTGTTGTTCTTGACGATGTTGTCCTCTTGCTCTTGCTGCTGTTGTTGCTATTGTTGTTGTTTTGTATGGGTGCAGTTGCTACGTTTAATTTAATCTACTAGTGGACTACCTAGGACTAGCATAGATTCAGAGTCAGAGTCATAGTCAGTGTAGTCCAGAGGCTGCTTGAACACCGGAAATGCTGCTTAAAGCGCACAGATACAGTTGCCGGCAAGCTTATAGGTCAACATTTTACAAACAATATTGTTTGTGTTTTTATGAAATGTTACATTATTTGCTAGATACTTAATGTTGAGTTTGTCAAAATATAACAATAAATAATAGCAGCATATAAAATTCTTTTACAAATTTTCTGCTAATTTCATTATGCTAAAAAAGAGAAGAATCATTGTCAAAATTCGTTATCAAAATGCGAAAGAGACTTTAAGCTAGTGAAGTTAGGTTAGCTTAACGCGTGACGTCACATAATTAAAGTTTTTCTTATTTACATATCATTGAGATTGCATATGAAGCATTCTTTTAAAGAAATAAAAACGTAAAGAAAATATGAAACTTTTTTTCATGGTTAACTGCAAAGTTACGTTCTGTATATTATGGACGCAAAAAAAAAAAAGATTTTTTCGTAAAATTACAAAATATTACATAATATACAGCGTGTTTTTTTAGAGGCTCACAACATTGAGTTAGCAACACTGCTTCTCTATCCAATAAAGCCTGTTTCATTAATATAAAAAATATATTTTTTGATTTATTATGATTTAAACTTGTGTAACTCTAAAAAAAAGCCTTTATAACTAGCATGGAATAGTGTGGTCTTCTATGAAACTTTAGTGTATTAAAATATGTACACTAATTTTTTTTTATATGCTTAAGTTTTATTGAGTGGTATTTAAATTTATAATAATATGCGCACGAAAAAAAAATCAAACTTATGATGTGATTCATTAAGACCCTTTTTTTAATGATTTGCCAAATGCAAATTCCAAAGGAATGATGGTATCTTTATTTATAATTTCGAAAGGATATTTTATGGCATTTATTTTTTACAAATAATCTCTTTCAAATGTTGGCCGCAACTGCGTTTTAAATGCTCCATCTGGAAGGTCCAAGTTTCCATGTCTGGTTCAAGCATTTCCACTGGTATTTGGCCAATAACACGATTAATGTTGGCTTCCAAGGCCTCAATCGTTGCTGGTTTGTCCACGTAATCTTTTGAAAGACGTAACCCCAAAGAAAAAGTCGAGCGGTGTGATATCGCACACTGCGGCCAAGGTACGGGTCCCGTACGTGAAATTAATCGCTTACCAAATTGACCTCGCAATAGAGCCATTGTTTCATTGGCCATTGTGGACCGGAGCGCCATCCTGTTGGAACCAAATGTCGTCGAGATCACGGGCAACAATTTCAGGCAGCAAAAAGTCCGTTAACATGGTCCGATAGCGTGCGCCATTGATGGTAACGTTCGCACCTTGCTTATTTTTAAAAAAATACGGACCAATGATTCCACCAGCCCACAGACCGCACCAAACCGTTGTTTTTCTTGGATGTAATGGCAGCTGGTGAAGCTCTTCGGGTTGATCTTCTCCCCAAATACAGCAATTTTGCTTATTCACGAAGCTGTGGAGCCAAAAGTGGGCCTTATCACTGAATAAAATTTTGGTCGAAAACAACGGATCTTCATAATTCAAACATTCTTTGCAGAACGCTGATTTTCGTAGTACAATTATACAATTTGTAAACGTTGTTCGGGTGTAAGTCTTTGTATGATGATTTGCCAATGAATACTGAACAACTTTGCCTTTGCAGCTGTCATGGATCACGCGTGATCCACACGAAAATCCCTATTGAAAAAAAAGGTCTTAATGAATCACCCTTTATATATAAATAAAAAAAAACGAAATATTTTATACATTCCTTACAAGTTATTAATTCTAATATTCTAATAAATAATAATTTTATTTATATAAACTCATTAGCATCACTGTGCTTGATTGACAATTCTATTGAAATATCTACATTTGCAATTGTTATTAATTTTCAAAATTAATTGCTGTGTAGATAAATATTGAAATGTACAAATGTAAAAATATAGTAGTTAAATTTGATTAGAAAAAAACAGTATATAAAGGAGGGCTCAGTAGCTTAAGATGCATTTCTTCGATTTAATATATGGTAGGCCATCTATTCATTTTCTCGTTCATTGCATTTTATTTGATTGAGTACAGCTTCGTATGCGAAAATCGTAATTTTCGATGATTTTTTTTGACGAAAACTCCATCTGGCGGTCCTTTCATGTCTTGAACGAACAAGCGTCACTGAACGACTTTGCTAAACGATCCATGACTAAAATTGAGTATTTATAAACTTTTCGATATTATATGTTAATGCTATTTATCATATATGGGGATTAATATCTACCTCTTTTCGATTATTAAAGAACATTTATGTAACATTTGAACTCTCTCAACAAATGATTATGGAAATGCCAGAATTTTGGACAAAATATGACAATCTGAGCTAAAAATGGATTGGAGAAAATTTTAAGGAGCTACACTGAAAGAATATGAATTAACAAATTGACAAAAAAAAACTCTTTGTAAGTCAAGTTGTGTTTTAAAAAGCCACGATTTTTCTATATATATATTTTTCTTATAGCTAGTAAAAAATAAAATAAAAATATCGATAATTGGTGCACATTATTACATTTTAAATATGGAAGGCCAATTCTGTTTAGAATGCAGAAACTATGTATAATTGAATACCTATCTAAAGGCCAGATGTGACTGACTTCAGTCATCTAAATTTTTATGAATAAAAAAGCTCTCTAATTATGAATAAACTTTTGTTTTACAAAATTAAAATGTATTTCAACAAAATCTTTTTGGGCTTCACCATGACTTTCTCTCCGAAATCAGGAATCATAGTCCAAGCCGACATGCATTTTCGTGATCAACAATGCTATAATTTTGGCCACAGTTGTACGCCCACTAGAGAGTGGGGAGGGAGGGAGGGAGAGCCTGGCATAACCTGCTTGAGTGCACCGCAAGTCCATTTAACTTAACTTTGGCAACGACGACATGGCAGGGCTAGGTCTGGCATGCCATGGCTGTTGCCTGTCTCACTGCATCACTCAAACGCATGGCCAAATGGCGACAAGGATGCGTGTCTGTGTGTGTGCGTATGTATATGTACGCAATTTGCATGGTCAGCGTGCGGCAGATGGCCGGAGCAGGGGGAAGAGTTTGCTGCTCTGCATGTCCCTTGGTTAATTGCATGCACAATGGTGGCAGTGGCAACTTCATGCAATGAAATCCAATTGCTGTTGCTGCCAAAAAGTGTTGCCTACCTTTAGGGCTGAAGCCCTTATCCTGTCATTTACTTTAATATTTGTTTTGTTTTGCTATACTTAGTTGCTGTGTTTTTTTTTTTAAGTGTTTAGAACAAGTATAAATGGCCCAACTTCACGCAATGACACCCATTTCCTTTTGAAAGTGATTATGTCCAGTTGATTATGTACTCGCAAAGGAACCAAGCACATTATATACAAATGGGCGATTCTTATATAAATCAAAAGAATCTAGGCTATGAAAAAGTTAAGTTAATACTTCGATTTCTTTAATTCTTTGCAACTTAAAACTTTTAAAAGTATTGAACAAGTCGCAATAATTATATAGATTATACAATAACTTTACCAATTAACAACTAAAAGATCAGCTGAAACGATTGAATAATTAAACCAGAAGATATTGCATTTACGTACGTAATAATTCTCATTTTTCAAAAATTTCAAATAAGAGTACTTCTTCATCAATTCATTTGAAAAAAAAAATATTCCTATAAAAATACCAACACAAGTTTAATCGGTTTTCTGTATATCATTTAAAAAAATGATTTCTTGCTTATCAAAATACGCTGTCAGATTTGTAAAAGAATCACCCATATGCAGTTCCCTTTGCTGTCACATGACAAAAAAGTGTTGGAACATAAAGCTGGCTACACTCAACAAGCAACCCATTAAAATGCATCTTTTTTACCAAACGCAAAAAGTCAGCCCGTTGTTAACCATGTAAAACAGACTCTCGAAAAAAATGATAAATAGTGAGTGCACATTTTTTTAGGCCCTGCCAAATGCTATGAATCATTTACGAGCAATTTAAGTTTAACTGCAAGCTTATTAATCAATAGTTAAATAGCAGAGCAAAAATTACTTACAAAAAAAAACGCTTTTTAAAACCAATAAAGTGGAATTAATTCATAAAAAGCAACATATGAACATTCCATTTCAACATATACAAAAATTTAAATAAGCGCGGGCAACAGAGCTTCCGGAGTTGCCAGATGGTCACTATTCAATCAATATTGCCATTCGCACATTGTACAGATAAGTGCTGTAAAACATTACAGTTGTATTTTTCACTTCGCTGCTTAGACATAAACATAAAAATGTTTAATTAATTTGTGTTTAATTCTGTTAGCAATACTCTTGAGTTCATAGTGTTCAAATATTTATCAATCAAATGCTAATTTCGTACGATGTAAGCTAGGCAGGAAGCACTAATCAGCATGCTTTATGTCGCCTAAGAACTTTTTAGCAAATTCTTTAGCTAACAAACAAATGAGCAAATTTACCAAATTTAAACCAATGCGTTTTGTGCGACTTGGTGATTTGCTGTTTGACGAGCATAAACGGCTTGTGTTGCTTTGTCGCAATTGCCAAAGCCCATTTCTACGTCAGGACGCATTCGAGAAACATTTGCCAAAGTGTGCAGGCCTTGAGCACATAGTGACGCCAATCGATGAGCTGAAATATGACGATTCCAAACGAGAGATAAGACAATTTAAATCCAGGCAGAATAAGGTATGTGTAGATAATTTGGCGCAAACCGTTTAAAGCCGCTTGACTTTCCATGCCAGGTTTCTATTTATGAAATTGACGCGGTGCGCAGTGTTAACGCTGAGGACAGCCTGACAGATATAGACTGGGAGGCAGAACTGGACGATCCACGCTGGTACTCAGACGAGGAGGCTACAGCCAAAACAAGGCCAACGCTTTCGAATACCAAAGAGAATGTAGTCAAAACGAATCTACGCAATAAAGTGGTTAAATCAGTGCCACAGAAACGCAATGCCATCATGGGAACTATTTCGAATCGCAGCATACTTATAAGCCAACAACAACAACGAAAAGCACGCGTCTGTCTAAACCAAACAGCGGCTGGAAGCAGTACCAAGAAACAAGTTTATGTTGTGCCCAATGTTATGATCGACTTGAAGCGTATGGATGCGATTGTCAAAGATGTGAAACCGACTACGGCAACTGTTGCTGCTCCAGTAGCTACTGCGATAGTTCCATCAGCTGCTGCCGCCCCAAAAAACACCCAGGAAATATTGAATAAGCTGCGAGCTTGTGGTGTTCAAGTAAAACGAAACTGCAGTCGCAAAGCTACAACTGAGGTTCCTGATGAAACGCTAAAAAAACAACAACAAGCCTTGGATATTATGCGCAAATTGCAATCGAAAGGAATACAGTGCAGAAAAGTGAATAATGCCAAGAAACCAAAATTAGATATATTTTGACATTACTAATTGCTGATTAGTTATAGTAGAAAACATATTTTAAATATATATTACTTATGTGCGCCCACATAAGCCAAAATATATTTGCTGTTTTGCAACACTGACGAACCGATTAATTTCTTTATCACGTTTACACACACTGTGTGTCTGTCAGCCGCTGTGATTGGCAGTTTATGCAGAAGCAGCATTGTTTTTACTTTTAACCGTGCGCGTGTTTCGTTCGTAAAATTTTGTTAAAAACTTGGCATTTAATTAAAAAAAATATATATTTTTTTGTAAAATACACTAAATAGGCCGCAAACCGTAAAAGCAAAAGCCGCGCGTGCCCACTCAAAGCAAACTCATTTAAAGGGTAAGCACAGCTGATACCAAGGCACGGCTTACATAATTTGTGAACTTAATTTTTGTCAGTTCCACGACTTTTGTATTGTGAGAATTTCGTCCACTGCAGGCAAAATGACATCATTGTTTAATTTTTGATGCCCCAACAATTCGTTATGCAGCCGCCAACTGCTAATAGCTTTTCTTATAGTTAGCAGCCAGAGTCTTTGGCCGTCACCGGCAGCACTTGCGCCCAACCAATTGAATAAAACTTTCACTTTCTTGACATTTAATTTAAATGTAAATATTTATTTTTAAATTTAAAATTTTATTTTTAACTACGGTGAAATACTTGTTGCCTACCCTGATGGTATGCGCTCTAAATTTCTAACGCGTCTTGCCGTAATTTAGTGTAGTTGTAGCTTCGATTTATTTACTCGAGAATTTTACTTATTAGCTAATTGGTTTCCTTTTTGTGAGTTTGTGGGTTTACTGCATGTGCTGTGCTTAATTTAAATTAGTGAGTGTTTTTATCTTTATTTTTAACTTAAAGCTGCTTATAGTTCAGTTTAATGCACACACAAAAATAAGATTTTTGTTTTGCCATCACACAAATAAGTTGTTTAACATTGAGAAACAAATACGTACACAAATAGACGACTCGACTTACTATACAAAATTACTTAACATGTCTTAAATACGAAAAAATATTTCTATATATTTGCGTGTTTATAGATAGACTCTTCTATGTTGAGTGTGTACTAAATGCGGCATCAACTATTTACTGATTAAGTTTAAACTATAATTTGATATTCGCCAGCCAAAGCCTTTAGCCACTGGCTCTGTGTTCCATATGTCTCATCTTTGCAACTATGCGTGCTTAAGTAGCGAGTCCTTTTTACTCCAGCGAACGTCTACGCAACTGCTTGCGCATGCCACCCAGCGCAGCACTGCTGCGATCTAGCAGCTCATTGGACAGGCGTGCCAGCAATGGCAATTCGCGCATGGAAACATTTACCAACGGCAGCGGCTCTAGCTGCTGCTGTAGCTTCTTAACTGGCGTGGGCTGATGTTGTGGCGTTACAGGCAAGCTGCTGGCATTAGCATTGGTGGCAGCACTAATTTGTATGAGTGGACCCTTGGCCACTATGACCACCACGTCAGCATCATCATCGGTATGCCGTTTAAGCGCCTCGGCACCCAATGAATCGGGTCGTGCTTGTATGGGCTTTTGTCGCTCAGTTTGCTGCTTGGCCGCCTCCTTCAGCATCATCAGATGATCCAGCTTATCGACTGTGGTCTTCAACTCATGCTCCCACACGTCGTTCTGTTGTTGTCCATCGCCTCCTTCGATGGGTCGCACCGCAAGTATTTTCACCTTTTGTCGCAGCGCCTCCAGGTCATGCTCGTCCACAGCACCACGCAAATCGCCCGGGCGCTCATCGTAGTCGCAGGCATCTTCCTCATCTTCTGTTTCGGCAATGGCGCATGGTTGGCTTGCTACTGTGCCAAGCGACATTTGGCTGCCGGCGATTGATGGGTAGTCGCACTTTTCGAGTTCCAGCTCAAAGTCGGGCAATGATGGCAATGTGGTGGAAGTGGGCGTGTTTAATTCAGCGCCTACGCCCGGCTCACGTTGACCAGGCGGTGGCGGTGAGCCACTTGGTGCCGGATAGTCGCCACGCTGTCGATGTATGTCCTCGCTTATACGCTCTAGATTACGCAAGGCAGTGGCATAAGTGCTCTTGGCACTGGCTACCTGTTGTTGCAGTTCTTGTATGCGATTTTTTTGAGTTTGCAGTTGGTCCTGACACACTTGCTTCTCCTCAAAGTAGGGCCGCGACTTGTTGATACTACGCCGAAATCGATCCTCCAGCTGCTGCACTTTTTGCTCAGTAGTATGAAAAATGCGCGTTCGTTGTTGATGCTCTGCATGGCAGTCTGCTTTTTGCTTTTCGGCATCCATGACCTTTTGGGTGGCATGATTAAGCATTTCCTGCCAGGCATTATCAAACTGCCATTCGTGAGAGTTGGACATGAAGCGTTGCTCCGCTAGCGCCACTGTTTCTTTTGCTGCTGCATGAATTTCTGTGTAACACAAAGCGTTTTAGATAAGAGAAATGTAAGATTACTGATCTCTTCTGATAAACTTACCACTCGCACGCTGGAATTTAACAGCCGCTCGTTGACATTCGATTTGTGCCTCGCGTGCCTTTTCCAACGCCTCATAGTAGGGTCGTGCTTTCTCTATGCAGTTGCCCAACTTCTTGGATGATAGCTTCAGGCGTCGCGTGGATTCATTTAGCAGTATACGAAAAGTGGAGTTTGCTTCCTGTTATGAGCGTGTGTTAATATCTAATTTTGGATTAATCATTTATTTGTCGAAAACTCACCTCCAATTCTATTTCCAGTTTATTTATCTCATCCGTTGCGCTATTGAGATTCTCCAATTCAATCTGAAAAAAATAAATTAAAATGGTTAAATACTTTACATATTTTCTGTGTTTGCAGTTGCTAATTTAAGCGCTCCCTATTATGTCACAGACACAGCGCGGCGGATCCGCTTCCAAAGATAGCAAATATGACCTGACCAAGATCGAAGCACGCGTTGACCGCGTCAATGTAAATGGCCTGCTGCGCACCCACAACGACTATGTCATGCGTGCCGCTGAGGGTTTATTTAAGGCATCAAACTTCCGGGACCTCATGCTGGAGGCCATGGCCGCTAAAACGTACCTCCAGGACCTGGCCATTTTTAAAGATGTAAGTGTACACATTGACATAAGCCGTGGCGCAGATGCTTCGCCGCAAGGCTATGAGGTGACGCTCAAGGGTAAGGAGCTGTCACGCATCTTAGGCTCGGCGGGCACAGAGGTTGGCCAAAACGAGGGTTCATTGCGCACGGAATTAACGATACCCAATTTATTTGGACGGGGCGAAAGTGTGTCGCTACAGGGCAGCTATAGCAACACAAGAGCTAATGAGTTACAGTTGAAATTCTGGAAACCTTTTTTTCACACGCGCTTTCGTGAAAATCGACCTGAGTAAGTAGTTGATTTTGTGACATTACACAAGTCCTTATCTAATTGCTTTTCTATTACCTTTACAGAGTTTCTTTAAGCATTTTTCGACATACAGATCGCTTTGACATAAGCTCATTTCAAACCACTAATCTTGGCTATTTGCTAGATTTTTCAGTACATACCATGTTGGGGGTTGATGTAAGTATCATCATCATTATATCATCTACTAGCATAACAACTTTTGTGTTGTCTTTCAGTTAACCCACTCGCTGCAATATGAAAACTCTATACGAGACTTGGGTCTGCTAAATAAATCTGTGCCCTTTGCCATACGCGAGCAATGTGGTCCCAAGCTAGCTTCCCTTGTGCGCTACAATGTTGTCTATGACAGTCGCGATAGCAATGTTTTTCCCACCACTGGCCTGCTACTCAAGTCCATCAATGAGTATTGTGGACTAGGCGGAAATGTAGCCTACACGAGCAGCACAGCCCATGCGGAAGTCAATGTGCCGCTCTTTTCCAACTTTGTGGCACAGTTTAGCGGACGAGTTGGCGTCCTTAAGGAGACCAAAAACACCACAGTGCTACCCATTAACAGCATGTTCTACTGTGGTGGACCTTTGACGCTACGCGGGTTTAAGTATGGAGGCGCTGGTCCCGTCATAGATGGCACGCCTGTAGGTGCTGAGACTTTTTGGTGCGCAGGTGCTCATTTGTGGGCGCCACTGCCTTTTGCAAGAGTGTTCAAGAGTCTGGCCAACAACTTTCGTATGCACTTCTTTTACAACATTGGCAACTGCAATAACTTTTCAACAGGTAAGTACAACTAGTGAGCTGACTAGTTGTTGCCGCCCTTATTTTTAACAAACAACCTTTTATTTTGGCAGAAAACATGCGTAGCGCCTTTGGCATGGGCATAGCTCTAAAGCTAGCGGAGCGTGCTCGCATTGAGCTGAACTATTGCATACCAGTTCGTCGTCTGCTCACCGACAAGGTCCTCAATGGCTTTCAGTTTGGCATAGGCTATGAGTTCGTCTAAGCCTGTTTTATGTATTTAACTTTAATTATTGTACTTAGTACCACCCTTGCTGACTGATCGAAATAAATGATATGTAAGCAAAAGCCATGAGACCCAAACGAGAATAATACAAATAAGCTGCCTTGGTTAAGTCCAAAATCAAAATTGCGACGGTGTAACTATTCTTCAATTTGAAAAATATTTGCTTTTATATTTTTTCTGTATGCATTTTATCCTAAAATTTAATTCTTATTGTGCAAACATATTGAGTATGATTTTAGTTTTAAGACACGAATTGTACATAAATGATTAAAAAATTTAAAGTTGTTAATAAACGAAATAAAAAATCATTTAGTTTGTATACGTAAAATGGGGCCAACAAATAGTCATTAGATTATTATCAAACATCATTCAAATCGAACTAAAAATTCGAGTCGATGCATATGATTTTTCTTTTACAAATATTATATATATTAAAATATATAAATTTGTATTGACAATTCTTAGCAACTTTGCAAAGAAAAAATAGTTCTATCTTGAATTTCAAGCCTGCAGATTAAAAAAAAGGTTTATTCCCTATAACGACAAAATGTAATTAAAGTTTGAATTTTTAAACCAAAACTTGTCATCCTTTTATGTGTAAATGGGTTTTCGGGGGCCAAAGAATTAATTTTGTATGTTTATTTTTACTTATAATTGCCGCCAGAGCGCGTTTCGTGCAAATTTTCAAATTTTTTCGCTTTTACAAAATTGAATCTAAATTTGAATTTCTCGTATTGCAATCCAAATTTTTACTACCCAATATTTTCCGCGTTGAAAATTAGGTTAAACGACCTGTGTCAAAAATATAAAAAAAAAACTATTTCAAAAAATGAACCAAAGAATTTCTTATTTATTAATAAATTAGAATTTCATTCTAAAATATAAAGTATTTGAAGCCAGAGCAACAAGAAAAGAATTTCTTATTTCAATTAATTTTTTTCTTTACATTCCACTTAAACGAAAAAATAAAGAAAAAATGAATTTAGTTATAGAAGAGAAGGAGTTATGTTTGAAAGTCTTTCTTGCTATTTAATACCATAATAGCGATTAATTTAGCTTAATTAATTATTGGATTATAGCCTTAATTAAAATAGGCTGATTGCCAATAAATTAAAAATAAAAAATCTGGCTCTATGTCTTGCATATTTCGCACGGCTTTCTGATGTCACCTCGATTTCTCGATTTTTTTCTAAGAATTCGAAAATTCTAATCTAAATAATGAAAATATAACTCAAAAACTTTTGATATATTTTTAATTTGCGATATATTTATTATAATTGAAAGCAACATTTTATGTAATTTGCACTATGCTCTATGTTAAAATTATGGAAGCTTTCTAACAGGTCGCTCAAAAAGTCCCCGGCCTGACATATAGAGGGCGCCACCAACGAAAGACAATGCACCGTGCCACAAGTCGATGAAAACAATGGTCAAATTGCATGAATTGCACTTCGAATTGCTCCCCCAACCCCCTATTCTCCAGATCTGGCCCCCAGCGACTACTGGCTCTTTGCTGATCTCAAAAGGATGCTCCAGGGAAAAAAATTTAGCACCAACGAGCAAGTAATTGCCGCTACTGAAGCTCATTTTGAGGCAAAAGATCAAGCCTTCTACAAAAAGGAATCGAGAAGTTAGAGAATCGTTGGACCGACTGTATTACCTTAAATGGAAATTATGTTGATGAATAAAATCGAATTTTGCTAAAATATTGTGTTTTTCTTAGTTAGGCCGGGGACTTTTTGAGCGACCTGTTATCGTCGTTTTCAATAGATAAATATTTTAATTTAGAACCAAGTCGAAGTTGCTGCATAAATAAAACTAACATAATTTATTCGGAATTTATACCATCCACTCACGCGGCTATGCATCGCACATTATATAATTTCTTCATATAAGCTGTACCCCCCTTAAAAATTTTGAAAATATGTCGTTCTTGAGGCTTATTCCCGAAGTAAATACGCTAAGCTAAGAGAATAGTCGCGTACACTCCAGTAGGGTGGGAAAAACTCGAACTCTCATTTAGTATCGGCCTAAGCTAGACGTGAACCCGAGTGCTTTGAACAACACAGGGGCTGTTTGTGAAGGCTGGCCCTGTGGTAAAAATGTGCGCGCAGCTCAACGCTCTGCGCTATACCGAACACGAACTAAAGTATGCCCAATTTTTCAACAGATTTGCTCATTTAACAGCGCGCTGTTAAATTCTGAACTGTTCTATGTTAAAACATAAATGTTACCGATGCAAAATGTTAAGTCCCATGCATATGAATAAATGTAAGTAAAACATGTGAGTGTTGTTCATTGCCATGGATCGCTGCACCACGCACGTTTACGGTACATAATATATTTTGAGCTTGGCCACATTATTATTTCGGTTGCCCACAGAAACCCGTTTTAATAATAATAACAATAATAATAGTTGTTTGTCTGTTGTTTTGTGGTCTTGTTTTTTGTGCTTTATTTTCTGGTATAATTTAAATGCAACTTTTATGCCTGTCCCAGTTCGATGTTTATCACTAACATTTCTCCGCATTGCGGTCATGCATGGGCAGGTCATCACCGTAGGACGGAACGGTCTGCTGCTGCACAAGCCGCCGCGCCGGTGCGCCGATTGATTTAAGATGTGAGGCAACTAACGACGCCATATTCAGAAACTCGAGACCGAGACTGAGACGCACAGACCGGTTTAGTTTACCTTTGATTGCTGGCCCCTAAAACCTGTTTTATTGTTTTGAGTACTTGCTGCGAGAGCAAAAAAAAAATATATGTGTTTTTCGACATAGCTTTGAACTTTCCAGGAATTTACAGCGCAAAGGAAGAGCTCTTCAAACCCAGCTTAAGCCACTTAAGTGTGGCAAACAATTTTGTTAATTAAAAGTTTTTCCATTAGCTGTTTCTGTTTCGTTTGAAACTTACAGTTTTTTAACTAGTTTTTGCGGAGAAAAAATATATTAAAAATGAATTGTTTGAGAAAAACAAAGGCAAGTGCGGACCACGTACATTATGTACGAAATTTATGAAATTTTTGATTGTGTGCAAATTTGTTATTTAATATTTAAGAGTTACGACAGTCAAGAGAAAAAAGAAAATTACAAAAAATCACAGCGAATACAGAAAAGTCAGATATTGATCTTGTTTTTAAAAGTGAACCGATTGAATTGAATTCATAAAAAAAAGATGGCGTACGTTAAAGTCGGGCGCCAACGAATTTGGTTTACCCTGTACAATCACATGGCAATCAAATCCAGTCTAGAATATTAGATTACGAATTAAAAACACACGAATTTTGAATCAAAAATGCGTTTTTGCAGATCGTTCCTATGGGAGCTACATGATATAGTCATCTAATTTTGATAAAATTAAGCATTTCTGAAAACTTGAAAACTTAATAAAAGCAATTAAGCATAACACTAACGCAGTCTTTAGTGGTTTTCCATATTAAATGGTCGTTTTGAAGATGCAAAGAAGAAAGCCCTTCGGATCATGATTCTAATGGTTAATGGATTATTTTCTAAACCCAAAGTTAAGGTTTGTTTTAATTTTCAGTAAGTGTGCATATGTAACACCGGAGATCCCCTAAATATACCTCTTACAGGCTCATTCTTCTATTCGAGCGCCTATATCTCGAAGATGGTAAGTGCTAGATCTCTTTTTATGACTTTAAAACTTTATTTCATTTTTTGATATCGGAAACTTCCAAATCTGGAACATTTTAGAGTTTTTAAGCACTGTATCAAATTTTATTAAAATTGGTTCTAGAACCATAGGTAGTTTAATTAATGAAGACATGGAAAAGTAAATACTTTGGAATATCTAAGAACTAAATTGAAATCGATGGATTTATTTGTT
>JBAMAX010001069.1:0-14103 GCA_037043745.1 Chymomyza amoena
TATCTGTAATATGTATCTTTTAAAATGTATATATATGTAGAGCACTTAGATCTAGCAAAAATCACGCTTAAAAATAGTTTCAAATATATGTTTTTTTTTAAGGGTTTCGCTTTATTTGCTGGTTTTTTGTAATTTCGATTTTGACTCGTTTTTAATTAATTTTTAAATGTAAAACATTTCGTTGAAGTATTTGCTTTAATAAGCAAAAATTCGTTACGGTTGTGTGTGTGTGTGCAAAGTACATAGTATGCACTTATGTATACAGATATATATGTATATATATAGTATAATTGTGGGCGTTAACTATAGCTTAAACTTGAACAATTGCTAATGAGATTGAGTTGGCGACTGTCAAAACTCTATACAATATTTATGCTAAATGCTAAAAATCGTAATTGCTACTACTTAAAATTTATATGAAAAAATAATTACAAATTATTAAATTGATTTTTGTATATGTGTATGTGTGTGTTGTTGCTGGCAGTGGGAGTTAATGTTAACGTGTGGAGGAAGGGGGAGGGGGAAGGTTTTGGATGTGTGTTAAGAGCCAGCATTTGTAAAGTTGGGTAGCGCACCTGCTCCAGGGCTTTAAGTTCGACCACTAGCTTTGATTGATGTGGGCCGCAATGCGGCTTGGCGTGCGTGTTGAGTATCCAAGTAATTGTGAGTGTGTGTGTATACGTGTGTGTATCTATGTAAGCCGCACGCCAATGGCAGCCAAGGTGCAGGTACTTATCACAGCCTTCGAGCGCAGCATGCAAATGTCTCTTAATTTCTTCTTTTTTTTTTTGAAAATAAAAAAAACATTTAACATGGTTTCTCCATTTGCGCTCCGTAATAATCAACGTCATAATAATTATTTCTAAACATAAAACAAAAACTTGCAACAGCAACAACCAAAACATGAAATGTCTTAATTGATTGAAGTTGTATCTGCAAGTATGAGTGTGTGTGTGTGTGTGTGTGTGTGTATCAGTGTGAGAGTGTGTGTATAAATGTGTTGCAACCAGTCTAGCTGGCATTGAAGCTGCTGCTTGCGTCTTTGACGCAGCTTGTTTGGCTGCCTGGGCTTAGTATGTCTGTCAAAGAGATTGAGAGAGGGTAACCGGAAAGTAGGTATCAGTATCTACATTATGGTCCAGCATTTTGTGCATTAATTTTCAACTCACCACTGGCGGATACGACATATACTTGTCACTCATATTAAAATAGGAGCCATCTGCAGGCGGCGCCGGTGATGGAGATGATATGTAACTGCCTTTAATGACCAGCGAGGAGGCTGGCGAGGGCGATGGTATATACAGTCCATTCGAGATAAGCATGTGATCATCTTTGGCGCGCATGGGCAGGCCCTCAATCATGCCCGTGGTGCTATTGCGTTGACTATGACGCTTGGGATTAGGTAGCGTGCGCGTAAAGTCAGGATTACACAGCGGATAGGGTGGCGTGCACATGGAGCTCTCCTGATACTTGGGCGGATATGCCGTCGATTGTATAATATCCACATTCTCCACCAAGTACGTAGAAGCAGCTGCCTTCTTTTGCACGTCCGCCTGCAAAGCAGTTATGGGCAGCTAAATTAGCCATTTACATTAAAAATAATAAATTCCAAGTTTTGTACTTTGAAATGCTTCTACTTACCTTATAGACGGACTGATTGTCATCCTTGGAGTATGCATCATCATTGCTGGGCTCCGTTTCACCCTGCGACTTGTTTTGGCGTCGTATAACAAACCAAGCTACCAATGCCGCATTTAGCACTAGCAAAACCATGGCTGCTGAGGTAATGCCTATAATCATAACATTTGGCAGCTCATCCTTTTCCGTATACTCCGCCGAATGCGGCTGTGAGCCTTTGCTCAATGTCAGCTTAATATCCGGCAAAAATTTGCTGCCACCTGCCTCATTTGCCGCCATGACAGAGAAATAGTATGTAGCACCTGGCTTTAGACTCTCCAATGTCAAATTGTGCCTGCCCGGCTTGGCATCATCATACTTGTACTTGTCCTCACCGTGTTGCTTGTAACGTAGACGATAATACACCTGCATGCCACCACTAAATCCTGGTATCCACATTAACTCTACGCTTGTATCGCTAACATTACCCACGCGCAGCTGCAGCGGCACATCCGGACGTGTGGGCTTGCTAAACTCCAGCGTAGTGCTGGCCTGACCCAAGGCATTGCGCACAACGCACTCGTACTGACCATAGTCATCGGCCGAGGTGTTATCCACCAGCAGCACGGACTCATAATGTAAGGCATCTACCTGGCGTTCCACTGTCTTAAATTTGTTGCGCCGTTGCATTTTCAAATCCTTGCCATGACGCCGCCATATGAAGTTTGGCTGTGGTGCGGCCAAGGCACGACAAATGAGTTGAGCGCGTACTCCTAGACGTGCTGCATATCGTGTAAAAGCTGGTGAATGCTCTATTTCAGGAGAAGCTATAAGAGACGTACACAATAAATTGTTAAAATTGCTTTTATAGTTAGGTAGGTCTAATGGCCACTTACTCTGCACCACCAAGAGCACATTGTGTGCTGCTGCTGGTCCACGCTGGTTGTCCACGCTACAGGTGAAGTTACCAATGTCACCACGCTGTACATTGTCTATGTGTAGGAAGGCGGTGTTGTTCTCAAAGCTAAAAGTGGTGCGTGCCGTCAAGTCGTAACCATCGCGTGACCAGCGCACATGGGCGGCCTCTAGTGGGCGTGCCTGTATGTAGCAAGCCAACACAGCCTGCTCACCAGCTACAAAGCTTTGGCCCTCGCTGACAGAGGTAATTGTGGGAGGATCTAACAAAAGAAACAGCAGTACAATGGTTAAACTGTTGAGTAAACAGTTCCAGTTCCCATTACTTACATTCAACAGTTACTTGAATTTCTATCAAAGCTGTGCCCTGCGAGTTGAGCGCTTCACACACGTAAATTCCCGCATCATTGCGACTAAGTCGGCTTATATTAAGCCTTGGACCATCCGAGATCAAACGCTGTCCACTCAAAATATTGCTGCTTATGGGCAGTCCATCCTTGGTCCAGGTATAGCTAATGGCCATGGGGTTACCATTGGCATGCAACTCCAGCTGCAATGGTGCACCCTCTACGCCTACAAAGCTAGTGGTCTGTGCATTGTCAAACTTGGGAGGAACTGTAAAGGCATATGTAATGTAAAACAACTATTGTACTCCAAAAGTCTACCAATCTTACAGAGTATATCCAGACTGATGGTTTCATGCACGCTACGCTGCAACACTTCGTTGTGACTCTGACACGTGTAGACTATGCCGTCCAGATCTTGCGTTATGTTGACAAACATTTCCAGTGTGGAGACTGAACCGCCCCATAAGCCAGGTTTGTTGGCCAGATTAAGGCCCTCAACAGGTATGCCATCTTTCCACCAGCTTATTTTAGCTGGCGGATTACTGGAGCTCGAATCGCATATAAGCTTGGCTCGTATGCCAGGTACTAGATTCCGCGGAGACACGCTAATCTTGACCGTTTCAGGTGGAACTACAAGTTTGATTTGATAAGCAAAACTGCCTACAAAGCGTCCAAGTTAAATACTTACAATGCACGCCTAAAGTTTTTGTTGCAAAAAGTGGAATTTCAATGGCTCCATTCTGCACCTCGCACTTGTATATGGCATTATTATCCGAAGCATTTACAAGCAGTGACAACTCTGAGCTGATCTTGTTCTCTGTCACCTTGACAGCGGCATTCAAACGCTTGTCATTCTTGTACCAATGTAGAGAGGGCGGTGGATTGCCGCCAGCCGAGCTACATTGCAGCTTTAATATGGAACCGGAGACTAAGATATCACCATCATTATAGCCGGTGAGCAGCGGTGGAGAGGGTGGATCTGTGTATGTATGCGATAAAAATCAGATTCAGAAAATAAATGCTTTGGATATCCTTCTCTAGACCCGGGATAGTTTAACCAATACTTACACAAAACGTTGACGGTATGTGAGCCCACCACATTCTGGGTAAGCTCAGTGTTGAGCGCATGACAAACTGCTATAAAGCTGCGGCTTTGAGCATCTATATTGAGCGTTATATTGGAGCTGCTGATCCAGCCACCGTCGGGATTGCTTGTGGTCTTGAAGCTACTGTTGTTCAAGGGACGACCGTTCATTGACCAGTTTATGCGCGCAGGAGGATTCGACGGCGCTGTTACGCAACTCAGCTGCACAGTGTCGCCCAGCTTAGCTTCCGTGCTTCCACTCAGATAAACATTCTTAGGTGCATCTATATGTAACCCAATCCAGCAATTAGAATCACGTTTGTTTCGTAATTAATAGACAAGTGACTTACACAACACTGTAAGATTAAGTTCCGCACGTAACGGCGTAGTGGACAACAGATTCTTGGCCTCGCAAACCAAATTGGCGCCATTATCCGCTGCGCTGGCCGTAAACTTATAGACATTCTCGGATAGGCGACCGGAAGTGCGTTGTGGCGAATTAATGGCTACGCCATTGCGATACCAAACCAACTGGGCGGGCGGATTGCCACCACGGCTGCGGCAAGCAATTTGCAGCTGCTGACCACGACGTAAAGTCTCGCCCTGACTATAACCCTCAAAGAATGGAGGACCGGGTGGATCTGTCATGTGTGCAAAAGTTAAGCTTAGTTAGGCAGGCCTAAAGCAGGGCATTTAGTTGCCAACTTACACAATACAGATAATTGCACCTGAGCGCGCATGGGCACATCTGGCGGCAGCGCCTTGTGTCGTGCCTCGCATGAGTACTCCTTGTAGTCATCATCGGCACGCGGTTGCAGCTGCAGCCTTGAGCTGCTGCGAAAGCGCTTGGGTGCCGTCTCGTTGACAGTGACAGTGACAGCGGCTGCCGTATCAAGAGGACCAACATTAGCTACTGTGGATTTCAATTTAAAGAAGCATTTATCACTTACATGGCTGCAGCTGGTTTTCGCCTTGATACCAAACAATTTCCGCCGCCGGATTGGCGTTCTCTGTAATGCACTGCAGCGTGAGATTTTGGCGTTCCACAACCTCTACTTTGGCATTGCGAGCATAACCCTCTATGGCAATGCTGCTGGGCGCTGCCACAATACTTAGTTTGGCATTCGCGCGTATAGCCGGATTGCCAGCGGCTGGTCCCACCTGGCACTGATACTCTGCATCGTCCTCGAGAGTGGCATTCTTTATTTGCAAATTGTAAACGCCATGTGTGGCATCCACCAGCACGGAGTAGCGCGGAAAGCCTGGTATGACCGCAGAGAAGCCCAAGGCAAATCCATCCTTGGTCCACTGCACTTTGCCAGAGCGCTGTGCCACTTCGCAGCGCATCAGCGTGTCGGTGCCCTCGAGTATTTGCAGATCGTGCGGCGTTATGCGAAACTTTTGTATGCCAACGGCGGGCGCAGCAGTTCCCTGGGCGCTGCAAGTTGCTGCTGCAAAGGCAAGAACATGGAAAGTAGTGGTTAATCGTCACGTTCGACATTTGGGCACGTAGGTGCGAAGTGCAGCACTGGAAATGGATCAATTGCCCTGCCAGTCAGTCAGTCAGTCACTCAGTGGACTCCCTAGCTTGTCACTGTTACAGTTACCCAGTTTACTTACACAGATGCACACCAACACACACACGCACACACACACCCGCCAACGCTCACATCAAATACACATTACTTAATCGTAAGCCCCAATAGCATCGCTCAGTCACATCGTACTAATTTGCTACAAGTTTTCTTTATTTTACTTTTTTTTCCTTATTTTTTTGCCCAGCACACACAAAACACAGATACACACGCACACCAACATATGAGTGTGTCAGGCCACTCTCAGGCTGTCATTGAGACATGTCTGTTGTATTGGATACGTACAACCCACACCTATTCAAAGTAGGTCTACATCTTGTGGCTCATTAGCATTAAAATGTCTTAAAGAAAAAGAGCAAAGCAACCCAGCCACGTTCGATACCAAATTGAACGCCATGCCTAACGTAGTATCTCTGAGTTTCAGTATGTGCGTGTGTGTGTGTGCGGCACAACCTAATCAGCAATCTACATAGGTAATATAAAAGCCCAAACGGGATACACTGGTACAAAACTATCAAATAGGTTGACAAATTCCAGCGAAAGTAGTTGAAGATGAAATAAAAAGTTTGTCGAAAGAAAAAGTATAAATAATTTAAAGATTTTTAGAAATAAAATAAATATTTTTATTTCCAATAAGTTCGAGAACTACTGAAAATTACATTGTCATAATGTAATTATGATTTTCAAGAAACAAATTTTAAAGGGATATTATTCAAAAAGATCTCAAAGTTTTAAGAGTAATTTTAGATTTGCACATATCATGTAGGTCAATTGGTTATTTCACTATCACTTTCACTTAAAATTAGTGAAATCGAAAGGAAATTTTCAAATATTTGTGAAAATATTATTAGCAATGGTATTTTAAAAATATAATTATAACAAAAAGAAAATAGATCAGGCTTATAATAGATGAATTAAATATTAATTTTAATTTCAAACTTCGTTGCAGTTTTTTCACTCACTATCCTGAACGACATTTCCTTACGTGAATATGAAAAGGCAAAATCGTTTAAAGTTAATAAAAAAAATGTATGCTTTTGGAAAGTTTAAAAATAAATAAAAAGAAATTTCTGAAAATTGGCTTATTATCAAAGCTGGCTGGTGACAGCCAAAATGGTATCAGATTCAAAATCCAAGCTTAATGGATTTAATTTTTTTTTGTATGCAGTTTCATAGGGTCTGCACCCACTGTGCGGTTGTCAAAGTGACTGCGTACGACGTGCCTACAAATGGCTCAACAAATAAACGTCGCTGTCGTGGACTTCATCAATGGATTAATTGATTATTTGTCGCAGGCAGCTCAGCAACGAAGCAACTAAGCCAGCCCAGCTGGCCAACATGCTCCATACAATACAAGGGGGGCAACTAAGCAAACGACATGATCTTCAAATAAGTTCAGTTTCCGATGAAAATAAAATAAATTATACTACGATGGCTCAGTGTGAGACTCTACGCCGGTTTACAATCGGATATGATTTAGTCACAACGGAAATGTGGCAAGCGCTTAATAGATCGACAAACAGGCCGACAGACCGATAGATAGACCCACGGATCGATAAATGAGCGGACCACACATGCTCCTATTTAACTCTGGTAGGGCTATAGCTACAGTGCATTTGCAGTTAGTAGTTTCGTTTTAGATGAAAAGTTCATGCAATTAAGTAAGTCAGTTGACCAGCTGAACTGCAGAACGTTTCCTGTGGCAATTAAGCAACACAGCAGATACAACAAACAACGACAATGTTCCTCCCCACCCTCCAAAAAAAAAACTGCAGTACTTAACAGGTTTTGCTTTTGTGATGACAATGACTACAACGACAACAACAACAACAACAGCAATAATTGCGATGACGAAAAACAGACAAGACCCAAAAAAAAAAAACAAAGAAAAAAGACTCAGTCAAGACCCAAGCAACTACAACTCATTTAGTGCCATTACGAAGGGGTGGCATGTACCCCACGTGCCCCCTGTGCCCCTTGTGCACAACTTGCTGCATGTAAAAGACAATACGCAATGGGTAATTGTCACACATATGCAAGGCAGGATGGCCAACAAAGAAATCCTTGAAGTGTGACAGTAGGAAGCGTACAAGGCACTGCCAGCAGATACAGAAACAGAGACTCTAACACCAGAGACAAAAAAAAAAGAATGAAAACCACTTGGCCCAGCAAGAAAAGTGAAGTGAAGTGAAGTGAAGTGAAGTGCATAGAGCGCAAAGTAAATGAAAGACTAAATGGACAGCATGGACAGCTGGCAACAACCAACAGACCGGTTTACAATTTCCATTCATACGTTCTGGCCATGGTCACTTTATGGCAAGCAACTCCTGTGCATGAGTAACAGTGCGTTGTAATTGTCAGCGGCCAAGTGAGCCCACAAATTGTACACACAAACTAAACTAACAGCTTAACCGCAAAATGTTGTACGCATTTGATGCGTTGTTGTTGATGATCCTGAAGGCATTGAGTCGCCTAGAGGACTGGAACTGGAACTGGGAATGGGCTCTCTCTCCAGCCAGTGGCCACAAGTTAAGTGAGTGCCTGGCATAGGCCGAAAGCTTGCTAATAGTCGTGCTGTTTGTTGGGTTACGTGGCAAGTGTGGCAAGCGAAGCGCAACACCGGATGTCGCACTAATGGTCAACGACAGCCTCACTGCCCAAGTTGGAGTTGTTTGAAACCGGGCGGGGTCCTTCCTCAGTCATAGCAGTCGTAGTAGTGCTGCTCGTCGCATGCATCGTGTGGATCGAACGAAGCTTCTAGCTGCCTCTGTTGCGCTTTGTAAGTTAAACTATCTACAAGTCATTAACTCATACAAAAGCCATAGCAAGCAGCCTAGCAGGCGCACAGCAGGCTTCAACCAGGAGGTAACTACTACGTCATCAGAGGTAGCAGCTGAGCCAGCGGCTTTGACTAAGAACTGAGCCAACCGAAGTGCTTGGGCCAACGCACAGTTTTGCCTTTTGTTTTCTTCTTTTGATTTGGCTTTGGCTTGGCTCGGACGGCTTGTTTTTGCTTTTAACCAAGTATTTTAGCCCTGTTCCTCACTCTCTCTCTCTCTCTCTTCCTACTTCAATATATCTACTCTGATGATGCTGTGCACTCTTATCAAGACCAGTTTCCAACGCCTTTTGCTCTTGTCTGTTTTTAGCTGCGGCGGTTTGTGTGTTTGCGTTAATGGAAAATATTGTGGCATATCACAGGAAATCCGGTGAGGTTTTTTTTTTACTGCGTTGCCTGTTTTTGAACTCCTTTTAGCGACTTGTTAGTGCCAGGACACTTGACACTTGTACAGACAAACTTCGGTTAATAGAATGCAGTGTGGAATATCAAAGACAAAATAAATGTAACAATCTTGTTAAGCACGCATCGGAACTTTATATGCCCTAGAAATCCAATATTTTCTTTAAGATCCAGACACAAAGTTGTTGTTTATCTTTTTAGCTTTTAAGAAAAATTGTAGTTTAACTTTTACATAAACGTATGAATCAAAAAATGTGAAGCGGACCAAGTTCTAAGTATTAAAGTAGCCATTATTTTTCGAATTATTCATACCTAGGCATATTTAGGTAGCCTTTAATAAGTTATATCTCGTAAACGAATAAAATTAAAACTGAGTTTCAAAAAAATACGATCGTCTGTCCGTGTGAACTTTAAGATTGTGAACACCATAGGAGCTCGTAGAACACTTTTATTTCTTGAAATATTGCTTGGTATAAAAAATATGGATATTGTTCTTAGAACTTACTAAATCCGTTTAAATAGCAAATATACTATATATACATTTAAATAAAATTATATATAATATGCACTGCTTGATTAAATGCGCAGCATAGATAGCACTGCTTACCACAGAAAGAAATAGTTGCCACGGTATTAGGCTTTACCAAACTAACTATCATGCCTTAGTATTGGTATATATATCCCGATGAAGGGAAATAGGTCCTAAAATCGAAATATATCTAAGATATAATAAAATTTATTTTTGGGCCATTAGCTGCAGAGTATTCGACTGTCAGATACTATAGTAATAAAAGTGCGTACTTAAATTTTATGATTTTTTTAGTTTAATTTTTATTGTTTGCGTCTTGTATTAAACGGAACATCTGCCTAAAATATATTTTTGGAACTTTCTTTTAATCATCCGATTTACATGCAATTTTCCGTAAGATAAAGATGCGAAAGATAGAGCTGCAAAGCCTAGGCACATTCAGGCAATATTTCCCTACCCGCGTCTATTAACACAATTTACGTCCGGATAAATTTCACTTTTTGCTCTCATGAATAGAGTAGCTTTTGCGGCTTTGGCAATATAAATTTAATTAACATTTTATTTTATTTTTATTTTTTTTCGTTTTGTTAATTTCACAAATGCCCTTTTATCATATTGACTAAAGGGATTTGGTGTCTTACAAATTTTTGTTAAGCGCCGGCAAAGTGTTTTAAATTGTTTGAAATTTGGCATCATGCTGCTGCCTTAAGCCTTTTTGGTAGCCATGACAATTATTTTTAATATATTAAGCTTGGGCTAAATGGCACGAGCATGTGTGTGTGAGTGAGTGTGTGTGTGTGTCAATGTTTAAGTCGCTTAAACATTTTGCAGAGCTTGAAGGTTTGAGCTTGTGACTTTCATGTGTCTAAGGCAGTTGGCTAATACTCGACAGAAGCAGTCTAAAACGTTGGCCCGAAGCACGCTAGCGGTTTGGCAGCGGCTTGTAGGCTTAGCTGGATCAGAGTTGTGTGTAAGTCTAATAAGGGTTTTATGCCGTAAGTTGGGTTAGTGGAGTATTGCTTAGAGGTCTTAAAATGTTGCGCGGAAAATAGTTTCAATTTACAAATAAGCTGTAAGCTGAGGTAAGGGTGATTCCAAGATACAAAGAGATACCGAGAAGATTCGTCCATATATTGAGTTGCAAAGGAACAGAGTTCCACAAAAGGTCCCACTGGATTAATTTAAATCACAGCAGCTTTTAGCTTCATTACCTATCAGCTCCTGACAAAAAGTTTTTCTAAGAGTACTTTAAGGCCAGTTCAGTTAGTTTCTTTAACCTTGACTCGGCACTTGCTTAGGTAACGCTCCAATACTTTTTACTCCAGCCAAGCGTGCTTCAACTCCTATGTACTGCAACTAGTTCCAACCATTTTAGGCCCTCGATCATTAGGGTTTTAAAACAACAGTTTAGTTTATAGCTTCTGTTTGTAACTGTTTGGCTTGGTTGGCTCACAACTTAGCTCTCAGCTGGGCCACCCATTTAATGTGCGCCTTGGGCACGCTTAATAGATTCACAATAAAAACGTTGGCTCCCCGAAAGCAACAACCTCGAAAACGACCTCCAAATCTTTGTGTTGTGTTGTCTTGTTTTTTCTTTAGTTGTTGTTGTTGTTGCTGCTGTCTTTTGGTTTAAGCAAACTTTACACAAATTGCCACATTACCAAGTCTCTCTCGCCTCGTACGCCAATTCGCCAGGCTCTTTCCTAGATCTAGAACGAGCATGTGTGTGTATGTGTGTGTGTGTGGTGTGTATGTTTATGTGCTTGGCCTGGTGCTGCACTGATTGAATTATAAATTTGCAGGCCAACAAATGTGCTCGGCAACATGCCAGCCATACATATCAATGGTCACACAAGTGCCATACCAATAGTCTCCATAGAGCAGAGAACCACCCAAACAGTCCGGGGACTCCCTCCCTTCCAGACACCCACAGCAAGCGTCACCACTTAGCTGAACGACGTTAAACTAATCAACTAATTTGCTATGAACTTTGCGGTTCATACAAATTAAAGCAGTCCGACATGGACTGGGATATGTCCAGAGCTGGGTAACATGGCCAGACCCATAACCATAGCATTAACATTAATTATTTTCTGCTTCATGAGCATTTTAGATGAAATCGTTTTGGCTGTCTTTCTAATGAAGATGTGCCCCCGTACCCGGTCAAGTTTTGGACTTTCATCTTTAATTAATTAATAAAAATTATTGCCCTAGTTGAACTTCCAGCGCTGTCAACTATTTATGAATATGCACAAAAATATTTCAATATTTGAACTTTATTATTATTTTTTCTATACTATATATATAGTACATATTTATGTACATATTGTTTTTTTTCTGTGTAGTGTCCGCAACCACCGCACAAAAATTGTTTTTGAAAATTGAAAGTATTTTGCGGTTGAGGCATGCGGGCAAGGCAATTAGTTAAATTAAGGCTCTATGCAGTTTAAGGGGCGGCAGCAGGGGCGTGAGTTATTTTCATTTTTTTTTTTTTTTTGTATGCATGTAATTGCATATTTTATGCAAAAGTTTGCAAATTATTTACAAAGCGGCAAAGCCCGAACAGGCCAATATTGAAACAAGTTAAAAAAATACTAACAAACTTCGGTACTTAAAAAGTAAATTAACACGAATGTATGTGGTGCTATATGACGAAAAGTACTAATTGTGTATGGAAATTTTTAAAATTTAAAAGCTATAAATATTTTCTAGAACTTAAATAAATATAGTTACTGTTATTCAATGGAAAGGAGAGGGCGAAGACTATAATATATATCAACTTAAGATACTGAACATAAAATAAACATATTATTTATATGGTGCCTGATATTTTTTACGAAAGTTTGTAAAAAAATATTTTAAGCAATAAGTTACAAAGAAACTAACCAAAAACTACTAAATGGCAAGATAACTTTTAAAAGCTCAGAAAAATACTAAATTTCTACTTGTTTAGTATCAGATTACAATAAAAAATTAAATACTAATAAATGGCAAGATAAATTTTGAAAGCTCAGAAAAATACTAAATAAATAGAAATCTGATTACAATAAACAATATTTAATACTTTTAGTCATTGCTATTTGATTCGGAAGCTTGTTAAAAATTTTCAATTAGATAAATGTAGATTTGTTTACGAATATACTAAAAAAATACTATGCAAAATTTACAAAACTACTTTTTCAGTAAAGCCTTCAAAAAAATACCAAGCCCACAAATATTATAATACATAATAAATCACGACGATTTTATGAGAATTTACGCAAATACTAATACAAATTTTATCCAATATTATTTTTTGCTTATAAAGCTTTTACTAAGCGAATATATAATATATTGGGAAATACATACAAAAAGAAAAAATACTAAACTAAAAAAAAATCACACACATGGTTGAAAGGTCACAGCGATTTTTTTAGATATTTTTATAATATTTTTGAAGCAATAAACTCAAACTGGTAAAGCTGAATATTTAAAAAAAATTAACCAAAATACTACAAAAAAGGGTATAAAAACCCTGCTACGTAGTACCAAAATTAAAAAAAAAATCTAAAAAGCCTTAATGAAATTTAAAAAATGGCGGACGTAAAGTCGGGCGCGGACGACTTTAGGATGCCCTGTACCACTAGCTTGTAATAAAGTCCGATTTCTTCACAAAAAACCAAAAACAGAAGAATTTTTAAGCAAAAATTTTTTTGACCGATCGTTCCTATGGGAGCTATATGATATAGTCAACCGATTTCAATAAAATTTGACACAGTGCTTAAATACCTTAAAAAAGATATGAATGCCAAATTTATTTCAAATATCTTTACAAACAAACAAAACACATCGAATTTTGTATAAAAAACGTGTTTTTGGATCGATTGGTCCTATGGGAGCTATATGATCTAGTCAAACGATTTGGATTAAATTTGGTACAGTGCTTAGGAACTATAAAATACTCACGAATGTCAAATTTGGTCCCAATATCTTAACAAACAAACGAAACACAACAAATTTTGTTAAAAAATCGATTTTTTTGGAAGATCGGACCTATGGGAGCTATATGATATAGTCAACCGATTTTGTTCAAATTTGGCACATTGCTTAAGTGGTCTAAAAAATTTCCAAACGCCAAATCTGGTTACGATATCTTTATTAAAAAACGAAATATAGCGAATTTTTCTTTAAAAAAGTTTTTTGGCCGATCGGTCCTATGGGAGCTATATGATATAGTCAACCGATTTTGATCAAATTTGGTACAGTGATTGGGAACTATAAAAAACTTTCGAATTGCCAAATTTCGTTACGATATCTTCATAAACAAACGAATTATTCATCTAAAACGCTTTTTTTTTTCGAGGTCGTCTCAAACACCCCATGGGAGCTATAATTTACCCCGATATCAAAAAATAAAATAAACTTGCCTCCTATGGAATAATATGGGATCTAATGTGAAAGTTTGGTAACTCTAGCTCTTACCATCTCTGAGATCTAGGCGTTCACACGGACGGACGGACGGACAGACGACGGACAGACGGACAGACGGACAGACGGACATGGGTATATCGACTTCTCTATTCACCCTGATCATATTTTAGGTAACTTTGGGGTGTCTCCGACGTCTCCTTCTATATGTTACATACATTTTCGGCTTGCACAAACTTAATATACCCTTGGACCATACGGTACAGGGTATAAAAATACTAAACTAAAAAAAATCACACACATGGTTGAAAGGTCACTGCGATTTTTTAAAATATTTTTATAATATTTTTATAATATTTTTGAAGCAA
>JBAMAX010001072.1:0-10860 GCA_037043745.1 Chymomyza amoena
TGAAGGGAAAGTGTATTGCGGATGAACTGGCTAAACAAGGAAGTACCAGCATCCTTCTTCAAGACAAAGAGGGCCTGGGTATACCCATGGCCAGCTGTCAACTGAGAATACAAAATTTTTTGCTCTCTGTGGAAATAAAACGTGGAATCGGACATCGAACACGTGTTGAATCTCGCGGCAAGCTTAGCCGACGTACTGCAGTAGAAAACTAAGGAACTTTGCTGTCTATCACGGGACACTGACTGGTGGGAAACCACGCATCCAGGTTGAAAGCTCTCCACCATGACTTCTGTAGAAGGTGTGGCGATGAGGAGGAGCTGGAGACGGTGGAACACTCTTTCTTTCATTGCCCTGGGCTGGGTAGTAAAAGATTTAGGTTCCTAAAGTCACACTTTCTAGACGATTTATCTCAGGCAGCCGGATAGCTTCCCCATCCATTATAGGGGACCTCTCAAGTGGGGAAGAGTTGTGAAATAGCGCACTTTAGCGGCATCGCAACGGGCCTACCCTTGGCCTAAGTGATTTGGGACATCAGTCCCAACTGCCGCCCTAACCTAACATTAACTAACTTAGCCCAACATAACTGGGTGCTTAATGAGGCTTCCCTCAGTTTGCTAAGAATTCATCTGCATTGTCAGACTAACTCTGTGCATCTGCCAAATAGGCGGATGAGTAATATTAATTATAATGAGAAAGTCCTCGAGGAGTTGAGTAAAAATTTGCATTACACCAAAAAAAATTAAGATTAAAGCTAAGAATCACATCATATAAAAGCGAACTAAGTGAAAAAATTGTGTAGTGTATAAGCTACAGCTAGCTTTGGAGCTCCTTCCCAAATCCTGCCTCACATACCTTACACCTCAAATATGCCCCTTGTCAGTGTATACAAAATTTCCTGCATTTAATCAAATGCGTGGCAAGTTGACAATTTTCGCTAGATATTTTTTTCTCCCCTTTCCCAAAGTATAAGCTTTGGTCAAAGGATGTGCGCCAAAACTTTTCAACGCCTTAAAACTTATTTTCTCTTTTATATATATATAAATTTTTTTTGCATATAATTTTTTGTTTTAACTTGGCTTTGGACACACCCAACTGTCAATCAGCATCTCATCTCATCCAGCAGGCAGCTTCAACACCTGGCTCAGCTGTTGCTGCTGCTCCAACTAGAATTTATTTGTAGCCTGCGGCAAGTTTTTGGCCAAGGTGTTGAAGTTGCTGTCTTTGGTCTAGGCCAATATCCAACCAAGCGGCGACTGCAGTTGGCTATGATAAATTGGCAACTTTTGCTTGCAACGAGTTGATGCGTGTAAACAAATAATCTACAGCTAGCTGGAGCTGGCTTTATAGAGCAACTCCAAGCTCCAAGTCGAGCTGCAAGTTCAAACAAAGTCACCGAAAACATGGACCACACACGCATCCTCCAGAGCCGAACCAAACAGAAACTCCTCAATAAGCTGTGACGACGTATTGATTATTGTGATCTTTTAATGGTATTGGTGTGTGTGTGTGTGTGTTGTGTAATTATGCCATGGCAGTGGCAACAGGGGGGCGGGACAGGAACGCGGCTGCTGTCATTTATTTTAAACGATTCCTTTACACATGTCCCAGTGCCACGTTGCATGTCCGCGTGTCCCAAGTGTCCCTTGTGCGCCTTGTTTAAGTCATCATCATCATCATCGTGATCATCATCATCATGATCTCCGCTGACCACGTTGACGTTGGCATGCCAATCATTTCGCGTTGATGAAGTGCGAGTGTGAGGCAAAAATGTTGTTGCCTCAGCCCAAAATATGTTGCTAAGTGCATTAAGTTATTCCACTGATCATGATAATGATGATCACGATGATGACGATGATGAGATGAGATCTTGTCTTGTATTTGTTTCCCATTCAAAGCTTCAATTGAACTGTTTTGTGCGCTGGGATCACCTGTTTGCTTTTGATACCCTAAAAATGTACAGGATATTCAACCCTATCATTTCTTGGGTTGTTGCTATCATTATATTTGATCACCAGACAATGAGCTAAATCGATCACGAACGTCGATAATCTGTCAAATCTGCGCACAGCTCTCTAAAGGCTACCAAGAAATTTGTGAGCAGTTTAAGTAATCAAAGAGGTTGGAGCGCACTTTGATTGGTTTTAGCTGGTTCTGAATGAGTTGGGAGAGTTATTTTTAAAATCTGGGCACATTGATTTTTAGCATGAATAAGAACGTGAGTTTCGAGGAGTCTCAATTGGAACATTTATGTGTTTGAAATGAAAAGAGTCTCAAATGGGACTAAAATTAAAAAAAAAAATACTGAAAGTGTAAGTTGACTTACAAAATCAATTTTCTTGGTTCTGTATTCAGTACATCCGATTCTACTCAGTCAGTGTAAGTACCAAACTGAGTACTCAGATGCGAAATTGGCTCAGGCTGTAAAAATAAACATTTCCCTTACAAAAAGTAGGAACAAAAGCTCTAAAAAAACTTTTTCTAAAACACATATCTTCCATATAATCATACCCCTACGATCTCGCTCCATAGAGTATCCACACTTTCTTACCACAAAATGACTTCTCCTCCTTTTCTCCTTTTTATTTCTGCTCATAATTAATTTGTTGAAAAAGCAGCTTAAAGGGCTGGAGTTGGTCACCGCCAAAGCTTGGCTGACAGGACAAGTAGCCGGCCTGGCCCGGCCTGCATTATGCATGAGCTTGGGTTATTGGTGGCCCTTGAGTTATGCGCTTTGGGGGCGCCTTCAAGGTTGTTTGGCCACTCTGCGTCTTAACGTGGTTAAAATACACTGTTCTTTTTTTTTCTCTTTTGTTTTTGTTGTTTTTCAGGCTGTTGCTTTTGGCCAGCCGTCTTGATTAAGTTACTTAAATTTGTTTGCTTTTCCAACTAATTTGCTGTTAATTTGTTGCGTTGACAGCAGGAAAAGCCGCAGCAAAGACAATTTCCTTCCTGTTAAGGGCAGACAATGTGGCATAACCGTTGAAAGAAACATTTTTGGCGCTGTCAGAATTCCAGGAAAAGCCTCAGAACCCAAAAAGCAACAGCAGGCAAGCAGGAAAAAACAAAAAAAAAGAGCCACAGGTAAGTCTCTGTCTAACTAAGCGTCAGCATTCCATAATCCACACTCCAAAACACACACACACGGCTACACACGGCTCACAGATACACACCCATACACTAACAGGGACAAGTGTAAATCGAAGCCATCAGCAAAATGTGTGACTCGAAATTTTCCGCGCTCTTTTGGCTTAGCGTGGGTTGACTTTGGGTTTCATGGAAGTTATCTTAATGGGTTTCCAATATATTGAAAGAAGTATATTTACGCCCACTCCTAATCTACCTCCTCAGTTAACGATTGTCTTTGACATCCCTAAGAATAACCATGACCTTATACCTGTCATCTTTTGAAGCTCCTTGAATCGAATTTTAAACTTAAGAATCGAGTTTTCAAAACAGGTATATTTACTTACTCCTAATCTCTTCCTAAGCTAACGATGGCCTTTGACTTCGAAAAGACGTCCATACGAATGTTAATCCCTTATACCAGTAATCTTTTGAAGCTCCCTAAATCTTCTTTTAAGCTTAAGAATCAAGCTTTTAAAACTTCTCTTAAAATGTTGCTGAAAGAACTTATGCCTCATTTGCCAGATAGTTCGTGAGTCGATCTTGCAGCATCATTTGGCGAACAGCTTCGAATTTCCAGGTAGACAATTCCTAGCAATGATGACTCTCTGAACCAAACCTCATAGTGCCTTCCTCTGATCTGCCTACCCCAAACCTAAAGATCTACCCTCTCTTCAAATTTATTGCTGACACTGCTTACTCAGGGGGCCTGCTCTAAAACTCGTCAATTATTGTTAAAAGAACTTATACCAACCTCATTTCCCCGATAAATCGTGAGTCCATTTTGCAGCTTCATTTGGCGAACAGCTTCGACTATCCAGGGAGACATTAATTTGAATGATGACTTTCTGAACCAAATCTTGGCCTGATCTGTCTAGATATAGACTGCCCTTGCCCCAAACCTAAAGATCCACCCTCTCTTCAAAATTTATTGCTGACACTGCATACCCAGGGGGGGCTGTTCTAAAAACTTTTGTCTCAAGTTACTGTGAGCTGCAGCAGCCCTGGTCGCTTCCATAACACGGTGTCCACATACATACTTGCACACACATGTATCTAATGTTTATCTTCCGTGTTGTACAAGTGTCGAATTTCAGCCTGATGACGACGACGACGATGTCGACGATGACGATGACTAGAAAGGGCTGACTCCATGTATTCCAGCTGCCTGATCATTTAGCAACTTGGGGCATGCTACTCGGAGTGGCGCTCATGTTTGCATTGAAAGTCACGTGCCGCGCATAAAACCAACGCAGTTCGTTGTTGTTGTTGCTGTGTTTTGTTTTTTTTTTTAAATGTAGTATCTCAAAAATCGAATTGAGGCACGCTGCGACAAAGCTGACTGCTATAAGCAAGCAGCGCACAGTGGGCAAAAAGCTGATTGATGCAGACTCAAAAAAAAAATGGAATTGCGGGAAAGAACATGTTTTTGGGTAGCCTGAAGCGAAAGATAAGCTTCGCAGCCTTAGATCGATGGGGTTCAGATTAAAAGAAAGAAATAAGTTCTGTGGATCCAACCATTCTTTTTCAATGGCTTGGGCTTACTAATAATGCATCCAAGATCTAAGAAATCCCAGCACGTCAAGGGTCTCACTAAGCTCACAGTATACCACGTATTATGGGGTGTTCTTGGACATGCCTCTTTGTTTTTCAAAGAATCGATGATCTGCTTTAAGCTTTCAAGCATCGCTATATTATTTTCTAGATTACTAATTCCTAAATTTAAAAAAAGTCATATTAATCTTTAGAGATAAATTAAAAATAAAATAAAGTTTTCTCTTATATTAATATTAAAAAAAAAATCTTCGATTTAAGCAGCTTTTAGTGTGATAAAAATTAAAATTCTTCAACTATCCACCTTTATTTTTAAAAACAATTCAAAAATTACTTCAACAAAACTAAATTCACAGCTGGCGTCAGCGTCAACAGCGTCGCTGACGTCTGCGTCAACGTTAACGTCTACATCAACGTCGCCGTTAGCTGCCATCAATGAGCAGGCAGCGCATTAATTAAGCCAGAAAAATGTTATATACTATACGGACACATGTTATATGTTATATGTATAACAGCAGCAGCGCCTTCGTCTACAGCAGGCGGCAGCTTCGTGTTTGCACTTCGTTTTTTTGTTCGACGCCTTCGTCAGCCAGCGTCAACGTCAGCGTTCAGCAATCAAACAGTTTGCTCACGACGCCAACGACAACGACGACGACGATGTCTAGCAGATGCAAAGTGCCAAAAGCCGCCTGAAGTTGCCGACGCAGTCGACGCACTGCTAATGCTGCTCCTGTTGGCGCTGACGGCGCTGCTTATGTTAGGCTCATTGCTGCTGCTCGGTTTTCTTGAACGCGCGCACGACTCGGGCGCATTTTGCGTTTGCACGTCAAGGCAGACGGAAGCAGAGTAAATTTGTTGGGCTTTTTGGCGCCTCGGCCGCTTCCGCGTTTGGGCTAAACACAATGCGCGCGTACGCGCAAAATACGCTGCAATAAAAACAACGCGAAAATAAACACAAAGCGAAATCGGGCTAAAAACAATAAAAAGTGCAAGCTTAAATAAAATAAACAAAAATTTTAAGTGCATTTCTAAAAAAAAATAATTAAAAATTGAGTAAACAAAACAAAGTGCAAGTGTAAGTGTGCAACTGTGTGTGGGTGTGTGTGTTTGTGTGTTAATTGCTGTAAACACACTTGCCACTTGCTGTGGCAGCCACAGGTGGCAGGCAGAGCAGCGAGCAGCAGCCAGCGACATGCACAAACACGCACGCAAATAAAGCCTGTTACCGTTATGCTAATTTTGAACATGGCGTCGCTTCAATTGTTGCGAAATACACGCGAAATTTCGTAGAAATTCTAACAAAGTTTAATTGCTCGCAACGAACCGTGGCTTGCCACTGGGCGGGCTGCCACAGCAATTAGTGGGCGTGTGCTTGCTCCCAAAAGCAATTAGCAAATCTAACAGTTCCAAGAATCGATTTACTGCAGTCCAAATTAATTGAAGAACCCAACCCGGCCCTGCTTAAGCAAAAAATAAACGAAATACGAAATACGCAAAGCAAATTGGGGGGAACCAACCAAAAAAAAAAAAAATAAACCTAATTTCTTGTTTTTTGCCAAAAAAGAGACCAAAAAAAAGAAGAAAGAAGTTGTCACAAGTGAAATGAAAAGCAGCTACAGAAAGCGCCGTGTGTCAAAGGTTTGACAGGCTTTAATTGCGACAACTGCGACACACGAGGGGTGCGACACGGAGCGACAGCCCGATATGCCACGATAGAGACAAGTAAAGCCCCTAAAGCCGGCGCAGGATTTGGTGGAGAGAGGGGGCACAGGGGTACTGGGAAGTTGTATAACAACAAACTGACAGCTCGTTGGTTGGTTGGCGATTTTTGGCAAAAACGACTAAAAGGTGTTTGGGGTCTTATGGTTTGTTCGGGGTGTGTAAATGCGTGGGAGTTACTTTTCCGCAAAGGTGCTTAGGTATCACACAGGGAGAGAGTGTAGCAAGGTGTCAACCGGGAATGGTAGCTAATTGTATGGGCATAATACAATGGGATACAATTTCTTTCGAACGATATATGCTTGAATTTAATGTGCCTTTAAATTAAGTTGGCTCAAATTGCAGTTAAAGAAATAATTACAGGGAAGTGCCTGGGAAGTGGTGGAACTTAAAGAGAACAATTTTATAAAAGGTGTCATTGTGAAAAACTGACTTTAATGTTGGAAGTGTGAGGTGAGAAATTCGATGTGATAAGAGTGAAATAATTTGAATTGAACGATTTTATAGTGGGTAGTATTTATTTGAAGTGAGCACGTTGGTGTGCTTGAACCTCTTGGGATATGCCTAATTAACACACTTTAAGCGGGTAGCCTAGTATATGAAACTATGCTGCGTAGCGGGCATTTCTTGCAAAACAAGCAAAAATTGCGCGATCCAAAATAAATAATATTTGCAAAAGTAATGGTTATTGGGAACTCTATCATCAACACTATCTCTACCATTATCTCTTATCCATTCTTTGGCCACATCGTGCAAAAATCTTTTATAACTTTTCTTTGAATTGGTATTTAAACCTTTAAAAACCCTGAGAGCGTTGAAAAGAGCACCATTTAGCAAAAACATCACTACCCTTTTCGTCCATTTTTTTGTGCGTCGTACAATTGAATAATATGACAAATACTGATCAGCACGATCGACACCTTTCATATATTTATTATAATCGATAACGCATTTCGGCTTCCAAATGTTTTCTCTTGTCTTCCAATCAATATTTGGACTTTCTACGATAGTGGAAGAATGGATTGTTGAAATCATTCGAACTGTTCTTTTCGATTGCCAGCATTGTAAAAGAATATCGTTTTGACGACGAAACATAGATTCACCTTTTTTTAAATTTGCATTTTGTAAACATGCAGGAAGACCTCTATTTGTACGTATCGTACCACAACTTCGGAATCCATTTTCTAACAAGACCTTAGCCGTATCGACACTATTATAATAATTGTCCATGTAGACGTGGTGCCACAAGTTTGCATACGGCTGTAGGAGGTGTAAAATTGTCTCCTGAAGTCGACTTCCTTCACCATGATATATTCGGAAATTACATATATATCCTGTTCTTGCTTCACAAACCATTCGAATAAGAATTCCGTATTTATGAATTTTGGAAGCATTATACACCTTGAATGATAGCCGACCTCTCCAGGGTACAATGATTTCATCCAATGACAACTCTCGTTGAGGCTTATATACTTGTTCAAATTTTTTTTAAAAATAAGATACGATTGGGCGAATTTTTTTAAGGCAATCTCTTTCACTGATGTCAGTTTCATTATTTGAAAAATGTCATGAATACCATATTTGGCGGAAACGATCTCTACTCATCACTTGTGCAAAAATTGGAGTTTCAATTGTTTTGTCTGTAGACCAATATTCATCCCTAGTTTCTTTACGAACTTTGCCCATAAGTAAAAGTAATCCCAACATTTGTTTCATTTCTTCTGCAGATACGTCTTTCCATTTCACAGATTTTGCACTGTTTTTAAACTTATCAACATTTTGTGAATGATAACGATTAGTTTCTTCTGCCATATAATCGAACAAATCGTTCCCTATGAAAAGTTGAACCACTTCATCCACACTTTCTGAATTATTTGGCATCTCAACAACGCCACTTTGTCCCAAAAATTGTTCAATAATTGGAGGATTATCATGTTCTGACCACTCCAATACTTCATCGTCACTTTGTTCCGAATCGCTATACTGTATTGGTAAAACTCTACGTCTTCTAGGATGAAAGAAGTCTTCATCACTTTCACAGTCACTCCCAAATTCAGTAATATCAGAATCACTGGAAGTTTGCGATAAATTATCTGCGTAAACTTCACTATCACTATCAGGGTCCATTTTTATAATAATTGAAAAATAATTTATAAAAAGAAATGTTCAACTGTCTAAAGCCGACTAAACACTGAATTTAAAATTATTATTTCACATTTTACCAGAGCTCGCAAATAACTCGCAAAAAATAATAATTGTTGATAGTTATGAAATGACAAGTCGCTAAAACAATTGAGTAATAAATTTATAAATATAAAACAACATGAATGAATACGCAATAATGAGAAGTGTGTCAAATGAGATGAAAGATCCTCATAATATTATTATTTATTTATGCCCATACAAAACAAAAACAATTCCCTTTCCAAATTTTGTTACTATATAATAAAAATGTTTCTTGGCAGTCATATCAACATTTTTCGTGAACAATTGTTGATTTGAGTTTTGAATGCAACAAAACAAACAATTTCCATGAAAAACTTGAAATTTATGAAACTAAAATAATTATATGAAATAATACTTTCAGTTTTATATGAAAACCAATCCGGTAACAATACCGTCTCCCGCTTTTAAAGTGCCTACATTCAAAAGGTAAAAATACCCGGCCCGCCTTTAAGCAGCAGTTTTCACAACGGGTAATTTTACCCGCCCCGCTTTTAATGTGTTAATTGATGAGTTAGTTGTTACGTCAAAATGAAATTGGTAAGAGTTTTAGAGTTTCCACAAAATTCTACTACCTCTACTCTGATAAAAAAAAGGTTTGGTTTTAGAATTTTCGGTTTTGCTTGGAATTCAATATTTTTGTTTCTTAATCCAAGAAATTAGTATCTTAATTCAAGATTATTTGACCATCTTCTGTGATCTTTTGGTCTCTTTTTATACCTATGCCTATAGGTACAAAGGGTATACTAGATTTGTGCAATGTATGTAACTATCAGAAGGAGGCGTGGCAGACCCCAAGTCATTTATACCAAAATGCTTATCATAACCCCGGGTAGCGATTGAGCCATGTCCGTCTGTCCGTCCGTCCGTATGAACGCCTAGATCTTGGAGACTAGAAGAGCTGGAAACATCAAACTTTAGCAGCTTAACGCATATTTCCTCAAAAAGAGAAGTTTATTAAATCAGTCAATATTTTTCCCCGATCCACCGTAGTAGATTTTTGCGGTTTTTGGCCACACCGTTTAATATTTTCATCTGAAATTTAACAGATTGATTCGTGGATTTTTAATTCCACGCATCTGTGTGCCAAAAATGAACAAAATCGTAAAAATACGGATAAAATTATTGTCAAAAATTCACCTCCCCCTGCCTATAAACTGTTCAATATTTGACTCTACTTAATTATAATTAAAAATTTTTGGTAAGCTGATTCATGTGGTTCTAATGAACAAATCTTCATCTAAATTTTATCGACCCCCCAACCCCTGCAATCGATTTTCTCTCACACCCCTCAACTTTAAATAGCTTTCGCGCTTCTTTACAATAGGAAAAATTTTCGAAAGTGAAGGGTATAAATATGGAATTTCACAAAAAAAATTTAATTAACAAAGAAAAGTCCGCGAATTATGTCCCGAAAACGTTTTTTGGGAGCTTTATGATTGAAAAACAACCGTTTTTTGACCAAATTGGATACAGTCCTAGAAAAATAAAATAAAATATAATAAATTAGTTTCTCTTGACTTAATAAGGTTCTTTTTATTCAAGGTGCTCATATTTCATACATGTAATCCTGAGATTAAAAAAAAAAATAAAATAAACTTATTCCTTGTGACATAATAAGGAATTTAATCTGATAGTTTGGTTGCTTTAGCTATTACCATTTCTAAGATATACTACTACTACTACGGACTCTGACCTCCTAAGTGGAGCATAGAGACTCATTTCTGAGGTATAGCTATAGGCGAATTATTTCCTAAAAATATTTCTAGGAGCTATATGATTGACTCCTAACCGTATTTTGACAAAATTAGATACAGTGCTTGAAAATATGAGATCAAGATAACCAATCCATCTACAAATTTTGATTATTTTTTGAGGTGTTCTATATTACAATATAACCCTGAGACCAAAAATATGAAATCAATTGGTTGCTCGTGATATAAAAAAGGATATTTTTTTCGAGGTGCTCTTATTTTATATAACTCTGAATTTAATCCTAAAGTTTGGTTGCTCCAGCTGTTACCGTCTATTAGATATAGTCGTTTATACCGACAGTTGGTCTTATACCAAAAACTCGAGTCACCCTAATCATATTTTAAACTATTTTAGGGGACTTCGACATCCCCATTTATATTTTGAAAACATTTTAATACACCCTTTGCAGCTAACATTTACAGGGTGTACAAATATATAATTTTTTCCTTTATTTAAGATTGTAACTTAGAATTAATTCTAAGGAAC